>JAVSCE010001141.1:0-21516 GCA_032199065.1 Smutsia gigantea
AGAGGGGCCCAGAGGACAGCTGTGCGGGACGACTGTGCAGAGGGGCCCAGAGGACAGCTGTGCGGGACGACTGTGCAGAGAGACCCAGAGGACGGCTGTGTGGACAGAGGGGCCCAGAGGCAGAGACCGGCTTGCTGTATGCAGACTTGCTCTGAGTGAACAGGATTTTAGTGACTGACCTGCCACCTGGAAATAAAGTTGTGTATAACCCTTTCACCCCAAGAACATTTTGCTGTCAATTTCTTTGGTCACTCTGAATCCATAGCGAACTTGCCCGGGGCTGAAACCCATTGGCAAGACAGGTAGTAATGGCATAAAGTTACCTCAAAGTAGACATTGACCAGGGCTGCTTCAGAGGCTTAAGGATTATAAATATGAGTTCTATTGTTCAGATAACAGGACTGTCAATTCTGAGAGAAAAAAGCTGCATTTATCTTATTGAAGCGGGAGATAGAATATTGGAACACGATTTACTTGACAATTACTTGATCAGAGCTTATATGTATTTCTAGGTGAGTACAGAGGGTTTTGATTCATTCTAACAGAGAGAGAAAACTTTTGTTAGCTCTAACAGAATAAGGCTGATTGGCTCTTGGACCAAAGCTGCACGTGTTTAACTTACTTGGCTTAAACCTGTTCCGTTTTGGTTGTTTGATCCTAATGGGTTTCAAAAATCCAGGTTTCTCTAGGTCTGTGATTTTAAAAATAAGGTGTCCTAGTACTATGTCCCTGATACTCACCAACAGAAACAGTTTTACAGTTTTTAACATATTCAGTCAAACCAAGAAATAATTTATGTGGTCTAATCATGTTTATTGATCAAATTAACTGCAAAATAGTTGATTCCCTCATGCATTTTGTGTTACGAAGACTCAACTTCAGCCAAACCTAATACTCTTTAGTGCATTAAGAATTGAGATTCTAAAGAGAGCCACCATCCTAGGAGGTTTAGCCTTGGGTTTTGGTATCTGGGCCAGAGGGATTCCAAAATATGTTAGAACAGTACATTCCATTTCATGACCATTACCAAGCACAGGATAATAGTATCATTCCTGCTACTGTTATGGGCCTGTTGCTTTATGTAATCTTGTTCGCAACGATCCTACAAGAAGGTGAAGTCGTTGTTATTATGATTTTACAAATGAGAAATCTGGGGCTTAGATAACCTGCCAAAGGTCATCCAAGGCTGAACCAGAAAGTTAACAAGGGTCTGTCTGACTCCAGATTCCATGATTAAACTTCTGGACGTTGCCCATACTTCTGTCACTCTCCAAGTGAATCTAGCGCAAGTTGGTGCCAGGATTGCCATAGGTTTATTTTAACTAGTGTATTTTTGCACAGGACAAGTAATTCACCAAGAAAAGATCACTTCCATATCAGGCCTCAATTAGGATGCGTACTATATCTTTATTATTCTAGTGGTTCTTATGGGACAGACTCATTTCAACTAAATCACCATCTATCCTTTGGGTGGAAGGAAAGTGGAATAAGAACTCTGTTCAGGATCGACCTGTGGACACAATGAAATGCTGGCAGAAGATTTTGCCTTATAGTTATTATTCTTTATTCTGACTTTTTGTTTCCCTTTCTTCTGCCATATTTTCAAGTCCATCATTGCTTCTAGTCTGGATAAGAATCACCAACTGTATTAATTCATACTAAGGTTTTAGTGACTAAGTGCAGCATGAAACATTATGTCTTCTTTTCAAAACAAACAAAAAGAGACAATGGCTAGTACAGAGAAAGCAAACATTAACAGCAGAGATATTTATGTACTCATTAGTCATGAGTATTTAACTCTTTAATGTACTGGGTACAGAAGGATGGCAGAATATGCCTCCACCAAGTATGCCACTTGAGCATATAGATAATTCTGAGCTAAAGGCACTAAAAAACCGCAGGTGCAGGAAAGGTGGTCTGACCCTCCCTTTTCTTCCTGAAAGCGGGAGATAAAACTCTCAGGTGAAAGATGCCCTCCCTGTGCCAGGAGGTAAGGAACACTCTTATCACCAGAGTCAGGGAGTTGAGGCTGAGATAAATCTGTACAAACAGACCTTGTTAAAATAATTCTTATCTTCCTTTAGTTTTCCCATATATTTTACTTTTCCACAGTTGCCTCTTTTTGATCCATCTAATATGTACGCACTTAGGTTTTGCACTTCTACAGGTCTTCATTTTCTTATAAAGTCTCCTGTGTCCCATAGAACTTACATTAAGTAAATCTGATGCTTTTCTCCTGTTCATCTGTCTTACGTTAATTTAATTCTCAGGCCCAGCCAGAGACTCTAAGAGGGTAGAGGTGAGATTTTTTTCTTCTACAGCACCTGTAGTACTGTGCCCAACGCTGCAGAGTGAGACTCGGTAAAATCCACTGCCTGCCCTCAAGGAGTGTGTGTTTGAACACAGGAAACAGATGAGTCAACATTACCCTGGCAAAGGTTTCGCTGGAGTCACGCAGAGGTGCCCAGAGCACAGAGGGAAGGTGTCACTTCCTTTTGCCTAGCCATCACATTATGTAAAGCTGGCATTTTTCAAATAGTGAGGTGTGAGGCTCACGTAGCTCTCACAGCTTTCAACCATGTTGGACAACCTCAGTTCAAGTAGGCTTGGCGAGTCATGCCCATGGGGTCTTTCAAGTGTGTGCACCCTTGGGTGCAGGAGTGGAGGTGAGGCGTGCTCTCCTAACCATCAAGATGATTCCTAAATGTCATCAGTTCCACAGTGGCGGTTTCCAGAGGTTCCTACTAGGCCCAGAGTAAGGATATAAGGGTAGAGGAGTAATGATCTTTTTAAAAGAACCTTGCAATAAATTATGGTTTGGGGTTCAAGTGAACTTGCTTCTGGTTTCTGAAGAACTGTATTAATGACCCCCAAAGAATTTGGGGGAAGTAAAATGGCTTTTGTCAAATTGTCTTTGTAAGGGATATTCGTATGGTTTAGGCAAGCCACACATTCTGATGGCATTTATTTTAAAAAATTTTGATGGTGTTTCTCTTGATTTTTTTTGTGGCTGGCTTTTAATTTCTTTGAATAAAGTTAGAAAGTCTTATTATCATGTAATTTCTTGCATTTTACATAGTAAATGAAGAGATCCTAATGATTCAGGGCTCAATCCACATGTAATTTATTGTTATTTTCAGGGTCGGAAGCTGAATCCGCCACCAAAATCTTCTTGCTATTCAAGAATCATTCATTTGAATTAAGAACTACCCCCCACCATTTTTTGTAAAGATATGTTTGTATTATTTGACCATTATAACATTAGCCCATTAAGACTCATAGCTAAATAATATAGGATTAGTATTATTTTAAAATAAATTAGCCAAAGACAGGAGAAGTCAGAAGGAGCTGGTGGTGATTTTGGGAAAAGGAAGCGATTGAGGGCTTCTAGAAAGTGTTGGCCAACCCTTGATAAGGAACTTGTCTTGCCAGTGGGTTTCAGCCCTGGGCAAGTTCACTATGGATTCAGTGAGAGTGAGGAATGACAATGGAACGTTCTTAGGGTAAAAGGATTTATTACCCAGCTTGTTCTCCCGGCAGCGATAGGTGGAACACTAGAATTCTGTCTGCATCTGACAGTCTGCAGGTCTGTAACCCTCCTTCATCTCTGCTTCCGCACAGAGCGCTGGGCAGAGAGAGCTCTTCACATAGTGACTCGGTCAATAATAGCTTATTGCCCACCAGTGTGGGAGCAGTAGCCTAGCAGCAGGCCAGTTACATCATCAAGTAGTTTATGTTCAGGTGAGAATCCTGGCCATAGGAACTTCAATTTCCCCCAGAGAACTCCATGAAAAAATAACCAAGACTAGAGGACAAACTTTGCCTTTTTTGTTATTTTGTACATGGTGAACCTTTTAAGCCTCCTAGGCCTAGGACAGATGATTTTATTCACCTACTTAGGAAGATGCTAAAGTTACAGTAAGTAGTAGCAAATTAAATGATAGTCTGAAAGACAATTGTTTTGGTATTACATTAAAAAATGTTTTAATATTAATAAGTTGGTCACGGGGATGGTAGTACAGCATGGAGAATATAATCAATGCTTCTGTAACATCTATCTGCATTGGTAGTAACTGCACTAGAGGGGGTGAGGATTTAATAATATGGGTAACTGTTGAACCACTGTGTCATACATTTGAAACCAACATAAGATTGTATATCAATAACTTTAATAATATTTTAATATTAAAAATGAAACTTGGTAAAACAATGCACTTACAATGAATATGTATTTAGTTTTCTTTTTTAAAATGTGTCACTCAGTTTCTCTTAGGGAAATAGTTAAGCTATATTAAATTCCACGTATAAGAAAGTATTCTCCTTCCATCTTTTGTCTAACCAGAAAACTGCTCCTAACCTAGCTTAAAGCAGTGTTTCCCATGTGTGGCTGATATCCTAACACCATGGAGAACTCAGTACAGAGTCCCAGATACCTATCCTACATCTACAGTATCAATGTCCAGGAGCGAGGCCCCAGGAACCTGTTTTTTAAAAAGCTATCCAGGTGATACAGGTACTCTGGCAGATTTAAGAATGCCTGTCATAAAACAAACAGGGACATAAAGCTCTCAGTCTTACCTCAGCCTCTCACTGAATATGCTCCTGTGATGGTTTAAGATAATAATGACCTTGTCGTAGGCTATTTCCTGTTGATTCATGATCAGCTGGAAAAAGTTGTCTCTAGGATCTTTCAATTCAGATGCCAATAATTACCCAACTAAAGCTAGGCCTGCAGTTCAGATGCATAGCTGTCCTCTACAAGGAACACTGCACTCGGAGGTTGTCTTAATTGCATTCCTTTTCTAATTCATCTCTGAAATGCCACAGTTGCTCCAAAACAGAAAAAACAAACAAGAGGATCAAAGTGTACGTCTCCGCTGGAACAAACAGAAGCAGGGAGGCAGGGGAGATTTAGCTCTTGGGTAGATTTTGCTGAAATGTTCTATTTGTGTAGCAGTGATTTGTACCAGGTAATGTGAACTAGGTTGCCCTCAGTCTCTTTAAAGATTACACCCTATTTCCTTTACCGTGCTGCTAAGTGATTCTTAGGGAATTATTTCCCTTCAAACTTCTTGTCTGCCAACAGAGGGATTGCCACATATGCTTCCACTTTATGTATGGCTCGACAGACGGTGGCTTCGTAAAGCTGCCTGCCTTTCAAACCCTTCAGGCTGGAGCTGCAATCTTTCCACCTACCCCTTTCCTGAGCGGTAAAGAACATGTTCATACCTTGGGTCCTGTTACCAAGCAACAGAGTTCCATTTGCCAATTGCCACCATTTCCTTCTCATGGTATTACAGGCCTTATTATTAACATTTAGTTCAGAGAAATTGCTGTCATTATGTGAAGTAACTTCCTTTAGAGGTTATTCATTAACCTTAGGTATTTTACTGTGTAATTATAATTGCCAAGTGCCGCAGGCTTGGAAAACCTTTGAACTCCTCAAGGTATTAGGGGACAGCAGAAGGGATATTATGTGATTTTTCTTCCTTTTCCAGTTAAGTTTTAATCTTGAAGGTGCCCCATTTCCCCTCAGAGGTGTCTGCCTTCCTAAAGGGTAAACTCTTCCATCCCATTCTTCCAGGTTGCTGACTGTAAACTCAGATGGTAACTGTGGAGGAAATTACCTGTTAGAGTCTGATTTCCCCAAATACTGTAGACCAGAATGAAATGATTCCTCTTTTGTCTTAAGGAAAAATCGTGTGGGATATCAGAAGTCCAAGCGGCTGGCACATGCATTTGTGCCTATGAGGGGCTCCATACCTGGAATTGAATATTGTGTATAACCTTGTTCTAACACAAGGGAAGACCTTCTTCTCCCTACTGCTCACTCCATGGCTCTATAAAAGCAATGTTTTGCTCCCCAGCTTTGCAGGGGCCAGGTGTGCGTTCCATAATACGCCCATTAGACAGCCATTGTCAGTAGCCAGGGCTTACACAATGACCCCTCTGATTTGCCCCATTACGGCGTGGTTGCCAACGACTTCCGTCCCACCCAGTACTACTTCAGGTATGCACGTCACATATATTTTCAGGGGAAAAATATGCACCCTCGTTTCTTTGTTTCACGATAAACAAAAGAAACTGGCGTTTTTTTTCTTCCCCTAACCACACGTGCCTGCAGCACGGGTGCCCTAAAAAAGGAAACCTGTTTCCCTCCTCCCAGGTTTCTGGTTTCTCCGCCCCGCTCCCGGCACCCCGTCCTTCCGGCCTCCACCCAGACTCTCGGAGGCCCGACATTCCCGGTGACCCGGTTCCGCGGACGCCCCGCCGCCGCCCGGAACCCAGGGGGCGTGGAGCCCGAGTGTGGCGCCCCCCAAAGGTGCCTGCTTCTGCCGCAGACGGCGTCCACTTTGCCGGCCGCGGGTCTCCGGGCGCGGCCCGAGCTGCAAGGCGGAGGCGCGGCGAGCCGGGCGGAGAGGCGGGGCGGGCCGAGCCGCCGACTGGCCGGGAGGCGCGCTCCTGCGTCGTTTCTCGGCCTCTGCCACCCCTCGCCTGCCCTTGACAGCTCTTCTCTTTGATCTGGAAAATGGGAGAAAATAGGGGACACTTTGATATTCTTTAAAAGGCGCGGGGATTTGCTGCTTCCTCCCCAAATCAAGGGCTTGTAGGGAGTTGCTTTGAGAACTGGAAGGAACATGCTGTCACATGTCATCTAATGAGCTCTGCCTCCTCTAACAGTGCCCATTAATCAATCAACCAACGCTGAAAACGTCTAGTATGGATTCTGGGTCCTGTGGCGGCATAAGGGCGTGGTCTCTGCTTTGAAGGCATTTATGATTAGCTGGAGAGATACAACAGTGTTAAAAAAAACGGTGTAAAACATGATAACATTTATTGAGTACTTCCCATGTGCCAGGCTCTGTGTGGCACTTGATTCCTCATGGCACCCCATCAAGGAAGCCCTGAACTGTCATGTCCGTTTTACAGACATTTTAGAGAGATCGCTTGCCCCAGGACACACGGTGTGCTGGCGGTTGGACGCTCTTAAGGTCTGGTTGGTCTCCAGGGGAGTGAGCGGCATTTGCAATCCCAGGTCTGTCTAACACCCAGGGAGGGCGAGTGGCCAGTCGCGTTTGACCCCGGCCTCTCCACACGCCGCCCCACCCCCTCCGGGGACTTTGCCCCCTGTCTGGAGGGCAGACAGACTGCCCTGGGTCACTGCTGAAGAAACGCTAGCCTCTGCTGCCCTTCCGGCTGCTATATACAAGTTCTGTTTTTTTTCCCCTTCCCCTGTCTTTCTGTCCTCAGAGATCATAGCCCAATTAATTTCTCTTTAGGAAACATTAACCCTGTGATACATCTTGTCTTGTGCTTTGTGATTTTATTACCTAAATAGAAGAAACCTAATTCAAACAGTTAAGTGTACAAAGCATACAAAGCAGAACTTTATCTCAGTGAGGTGGGACATGATGGTCTCTTATGTCCCTGCCTCTAATATTCAATGATTCATTCTCCTCTACTCTACGTGGAGCAATGACCTTCCTTAAACACAGTCGGGTAGAATCAGGGTTCCACCAGTACCCCAAAGGCAGGTCTGAAAGAACAGCATCTTCAACTTAATTTGCTACCCGTGGTTTCCCAGGTAAGTCAACATCTTGATAGTTTTTAAGAGAGTGAAACACCAGCTAATAGGATTTTATGAGTATCCTGGAGACGCATCCTTTGACCTGGTACATAATCCCGCCTCTCTGAAGCTA
This sequence comes from Smutsia gigantea, assembly GCA_032199065.1. Taxonomy (NCBI): domain Eukaryota; kingdom Metazoa; phylum Chordata; class Mammalia; order Pholidota; family Manidae; genus Smutsia; species Smutsia gigantea. Next base: position 7,701 of record JAVSCE010001141.1, read on the forward strand.
GGCTGACTAGGGCGGCTCCTTTGGGTATTCAGAAATGGGGAACATCCTGGTGTTTGGCGAATTCCAGATGGATGGGAATTAACCCTGGACCCACTGTTGTTTCTCTTGTATCCCTACTTGTTGGGCATTGAGAGGGCCTGTAAATCCTTCTTTCATATAATTCTCCCTCCTTTTAACCAGAAACTTGAAAATCTGAAAATTGCTACCCTTAGTTTTGAGTTTGTTGAGCCCCTGTCTTTATGACTTATTGGTAGAAATAAGGACAGAACAAAGGAGGGAAACCTGGGGCCCAGCCCTGGACCTGCTACTAGCCAAGCTGGGACCAGTCATACCAGTTCCCACCCATTTTGGTCTTAGTTTATTTAACTTTAAGAAAAATAAAATAAAAATTCGGACCAGACCAGTGGTTTTAAAGTCAGAGCTGCTCTGCTTTTTATCTCTTATGTATTGCAGATTTGTGTAAGGTATTTGTTTAAGAAATAGAAAGGGAGATTCACTGATGATAACTGTTATAAACCCACTGCTCCAGAGGTTCACTGAGGTCTTCGGCTCTAATGTGCTGTGATTCTCTTAAAGGCACTCGGTGACGGCCACGCTCCTTGGGAACCAAAGCTGTGTAGTTTGGCTGGATTATGAGTTGCATAAGGGAAAGGAGCGGAAGACAGGCTGAAAGTGAAGTTGCAGTCCAGATTTGGGATTGCCAGGGGTGCTGGGCCAAGGAGTCTGGACATTGTTTAGTTGGAACTTGGGAGATTTTTGAGAGTAAAATTTTTTCTGTTATGATTTGCACACAGCTCTGAGTAACAGAGACCTGAAAAATAGTGGCTTAAGCACAGAAGAGTTACTTCCTCACATAAAAGCCTCTGGAGACTTACAATTCAAGGCAGGCATGTGAGCTCCACACAGTCACCAGGGATCCAGGCCTTTCCTAGTTTTTTGCTTTTCTGTTCTAGTGAAGCAGGCTTTTAGCCTCACAGTTACCTCATGGCCCAAAGTGGCTGCGTACTCTACCTACTGTGCTCGCACTGCAGGCTAGAAGGAGGAAGAAAGGACCGTGACAGGGGCGTGCAGGCCCGCTGAGTCTGCTTACTTTCATCAGCCTACTTGGCAGTCCCTGACAATCCATTTTTTAAAATATCTCATGGCCAGAACTTAGTTCTCATTGCCACATTGAGTCTCAAGACAGGCTGGGAAATGTGCACTTTATTCTGAGCAGCTATGTGACTAGCTAAGGCTCAGGGTTCTGGTACTAAGAGAGAAGGGAAGATGGATATTGGGGAAGCAGCTTGTGTGTGGTCTCTGTTACAGAAAATAATTAGAACTCTGCCCTGGATTCATTTATTCGGTGGCAGTAGATGGGAAGCCGTGGACTAGGTGGAGGGAATGAGGCCTGAACCAGTGACCCTAGGAAGATGGTGGAGCAAGTGCAGGGGGCCAACAGGACTCTCCCGGCTTGACAGGATCTTGTCAGCTGGGCATGAGGAAGTGGGAAGATGCAAAGGACATGCCGAGTTTTGGAACGATGTGCAAGGGATGCTGGTGATGCCGGTGGCTAAAGTAAGGAAGCTGGAGGAGTAGCTTTAGAAAAGATCATGAATTCGATATTGAACATGTAGAGTTTGTGGTGATGGTGGTACACACCAGGGCTGGGGCTTAGGGGAATTTGTATTGTACATTTCCAAGTAAATACTAAGTTCACCTAATTTTTTTTACTCCTAATATCTAGGATGTCCTACTGGCTTAGCTGCTTTTTTTGGGCTTTATAAGTTGTTATGTGGAACATTCTGTTCATCATGGTGGAGTGAGGCAATGGGGTTACCGCTTCTCTGCTGAACCTGAGTTCAAAGAGGGTCTTTGCCACAGCTGGGCTTGAGAATCTTAAGAATTATGATAAGGATGATGTTCCAGGCAAATGCATTTCTTAAAAAGGCTTCTGCCCCGACTCCCTGCGTTCTTCTGCCCTAGTGAGCTCAAATATGGACACACTGGAAACTCCTTAATCATGGAGGAGGTACTCCTTCAGAGCAGATTCCCATATTTCTCTTGCCCTGAGCCTCCGCCGGACTTGACCTTCCCTGTCATGGGCCCATTGTTAGGGTGGCACAGACCGAGTGGGGGCTGCCCCTGCATTCGGGGGGGATGTATGTAAAGAGCAACATAAGCATCCATGGGTCCAGGAGAAAAACCTACAATGCAAATGTGCAGGTGAGGGCCCAAATTGGGTGGGGTGTGGGGATGGACAGTAAAACTAATAGTAAAGGTGGTCAAGAGATGAAGGTTTAAGGCGTCATGGGCTCAGGTGGCAGAATTTAAGTCCACTGACCGTGGGGCATTTTGGGGAAGGCTCTTTGTGTAACTTGCCTGGGTAAAGGTAGCTCCTTATCTGACAAGCTGGGTCCGATAATCCCAAGTGGGGGCCTTGAAAATGACATGCTCAGGGAGAGACAGGAGAGGAGTGACCTCCCAGCCTGCATGGCACGTGCAGGTTTAGCGCTAGTTAGCCTGGTTGTAAACCTAGATTGGTCATCCCTTTCCTTTGGCATTTTGAAGGCACTGTTCTGCTGTCTCCTAGCTGAAGGTGTCACTGCTGAGGATGGCAGGTCTGACCACCCGTGCTTTATTTGTGACCTTTGCTTCTCTTCCCCAAAGCTTTTAGAATCTTCTCAGTTTGACATTGAAGTGCTTTGCTGTAAATCTTCCATTAGTTAGTATACGGCTCCCTTAGTGGGCTCTTGCTTGTGTCCATCAGATATGAGGAATTTCTCATATTATTTCTTTCATAATTTCTTCCACGATTTATTCTCTGTTCTCTCTTTCTGGAAATTTCATTAGTCATATGTTTGATCTCCCAGATATCTTTTCTCCCCTATTTTTCGTCCCCGTGCTTTATATTCTGTGGATGTTAGTATTGCCTTCTTTATAAGGCAATTAAAAATATTTTTTCTGTTGTCATCAAGAAGGTGGCCATGGCCCCAAAGAATGGCGATGGAGGTAGTGAAGGCTTTTTGGCGCTGGTGTGTCATGTGGTGGGGAAGTGTTCTGAATTTTGCTGTCGCTTGGCAGCTAGTCATCCCCCACTCAGCTCTGTTCTTCCATGTGATCAGACACAACTGAAGTTCACTGGTTCCGTGGGCTTCTGAACAGAAACAGAGCCTTTCTCTACAATGTCGGTTCTTCCGCTTTCTGTGTCTCTGTGGCTTTGAACACACATATATGCTTCAGGTTGGTAATGTAAGTGACTAAGAAATTGAAGAAGTGAATGGTCACAAGTGCATAACCTGTTGTTATTAGGGTACCTAGTGTGGTTTTAGTCCCATGTAGCTCCTGATAAGTTAGTCCTATGACTCCGGGCAACCAATTACTTATATTGCTTGAATGCAGTTGCTTTTCTGAAAGAAACTTGGATTAACCTGAGTTTTAGAATATTTTCACTGGAACACCATATTGGCATAATACACATTTAAGAAGGCTTCTGATTTTTTATATTTTGGAATAAATTGGAGCATTTAAAAAGAGTAAACCAAAACAATCTTTTACTTCTACTCTCTACTGACCCTTGTCTTACAGAAAGTCGAATGAGCCTCGCCCAAGCTCTCAATGTTCTTGCCCTCCCCCAGCCTCCAGGCAAACTCTCTTCTCGGCAGCTTCTGCACTTGTGCCATACCACTTTGGTTCTTCCGTTTTCTAGGCCATCTCTGGCTCTCTTCCACGCTTCTCTGCTTCCCCCCTGCTCGATTCTTCTTCTTCTCAAAGAGCTTTTCAAAGCGGGGCTTGTGGACGTCCAGCTTCAGTATCAGCTGAGGCCTGCCTGACCGGACCTACTGGATCAGGCCTCTGGGGTGGCGTGCGGTGGCTGGGGGGTGTGCCTGTTGGGCGAGCACTCCCAGGCATTCCCTTGCACCCCGGAGTTCGGGTTACGTTGCTCTGATGCACCAAGCCCCGTTCCTGACTCTGCTTCACACGCTTGCCCCTTTCCCTTGGGGAGTTCAGATGTGGACAGAATTCACTTTCCTGTGAACACCAGAGGCTCCCCTCTGCCTCTGACCTCTTATCTAGTGTTGAATCTTCTATTTCCAAGTGTTCACAGGGGTTCTCCATGTGCTGGGTGTGACCACTCGCACTTGCCATTTGCTGGCACAAGATCCTCAGGAGTCGGGCACTTTTCTCCTGGGTCGTTTTGTCGATGAGGCCACAGAGCCTGAGGGGGATATGTACTGCAGCATCTGCTTGTTAGGGAGAACCACAGTAAGTGCCTGTGGAATACGTGGATGAGAGAGCAATCCGCCCTGCACATAACTCTCTTTGTAGACTTTAGTTAATGTCTGGGTTTGTCATTCTTTCTTGCATTACTTCTCTTAGAACCACTGGCCAGTTAGAGAGGTGGAAACAAATGATAAATTCCATGCAGAACTTCAGCATTAACAAAGTGGAAAAGCTATGGGAACCGTCCTAGAATATGGCAGGGCCAATCAGGAGTGCCCTTAAATTGAGACTTTACCCAACAGCATTGTTTTCTGGAATGGTGTGGTATTCTCTGACTGTTGATTATGGCAGAACTGGGTCCGGTGGAGGTCAGGAAGGCAGGGAAGGGGGAAGCAATGGGTTTAGAGATGGCAAAAGCAGTTCAATCAATGTTGGAGACCTTTATGAAGGACCCAGGGCTTTAAAAAACTCATTTCAGCAATTTTCTTCATAAAATTATCAGAGGAGTAGATCACTGTACTGTTCACACCCTGTATGTGAAACCGTCCAAATGTCACAGGAAAACCCCAGTATGCGAAAGGAGTTAGAATGATTGCACGTTAGGAGGGTTGGGTCACTGCCGGCCAGATCTGGCCGTGATTTCTATCAGTGTTAGTACTTGAGAAAGGAATGTTTGATCTGACAGAAAGTGGGTATGGAGTGCAGCCCCTCCGCTTCACAGGTTGCTGATGGGTGGGGGTCGCGGGGATTCACTGCTTCCCCCAACGATCCCCAGTAGAGGCTTGTTTCTGCAGCTGTCTAACTTTTAGTTTCATCTGTCTCTCGCTGACCTCTTAGTTTTATAATGAGTCAGTTTATTTGCTTGTGCAAATTCAGTTTTTCTTAGAGAGAAATAGAACAGAGCTAGAATGAGGCCAATGTTTTGATGGTTTCCTCTTAAGAAGGAGAAATCGCTGTCACACAGGGTGCTGCCGGGGCCGTGTAAGCCACGGCGGTCCCTCTTGCTGCTTTATTTCAATGCTGTGTGGTGAAGTCGAGCGGGCAGAGAAGGATCATCTCCTTGTCGGAGCTGGAACTATCTGCAGGGTTTCCAGGACGCTTACTCCTCAGTTCCCTGGGCGTCGAGAGGATTTGCTTAGCAACTGGCCTGGCCAGCCCCTGCCCCTCTGCTGCCCCCGGCATCACTGCACCTGCGGTGGGGCGGGGGGCGGGGGGTTGCCGATGGAGCAGTCTTTGAACTAAACAAGGATTAAGCATTTGGTGAAAATGGTACCAGTCTTTTCCTCGATGGGACCCGAGCCTGTAACCCAGTCCAACAAAACAAGGGAGAACAAGCCAAAAAAAACCTTTTTAAGAAACAACACAGGCAGTAGGAAATCACACTGGTCAGGGCTTGTTCTCCTGGCTCAGGGCCTCATTCCAACCTGTTGCAATCAGCTCTAGAGTGTCTGCAGGGACACCCCGGTGCAGGGGCCCCGCCGAGAAAAGGAACTTTTACATTTCTGTTTGACTGGGCTCCTTGCCAAGGGCTAAGTTCAAAGTGCAGTTTCCAGTAATTTGCTGGGACTTCTCTGTGGGTTGGATAGGCCAGGACAGAAGCCTGTGAGCCAAAGTAATATTTCCTGATTTCTGTCATTTCTTAAGAAGAGAGGGAAGGGTGCAGAGGGCCCGGGGGCTGGAGGACTTGGTGGGCTCTGGGAGCAGCTGGGCCTTCTCGGCTTCCTGCCTTCCCTGGCGCCTGTTCCCGGCCTACCTGGGGCCGCGGCAGCCCGGCCTGGCTGGGGGGGGCCCTTGCTGCCACCCCGGCTCAGCGCCGCCAGGGAAGCCCTCGCTGATTTACTGGGCGCGAGCGTTATTGGGAGCTATAAAGTTGTCGAGTAATGGCAATATGTTCTTGTTTTTTCATATCTATAGGATGAAAGTGAACATTTTTATGAATCCCCCCTCCTCACCACGGTTAGGTCCCTGGCATTACACAGGTGGGCTTGATTAAAGGGGAGAGAGCCGCGAAGAGAAGTTAAACGTTAGATCCCCTCATTCCCTCAGCCACCCCCTGCCCAGAGGGCTGCGGGCAGGGCCTGTCTCCTTGCCACTGCATCTTTGTGTCTCCTGCCCGCGTCTCTTAGAGGGTTCGGCACATAATAAATCTGAATGAATCTTTATTCGGTGGAGGTTAGGGTAACAGTGGAATCTCGTTTCAAAGAAGTGTTTGGTAGAACAGTGTCATTTCTCTGTCCGGTAGAGGCTTCTAGAAATGGTGCTTTATTGATTTGATTACAACACATTGTCTGCCACATGGAATTGTCTTCCAGAAATGTTTGCTCTGGTCCCTGTATCAGCCACTCTTTACTTGGAAAGGACTCTCAGCTGGGCAGGAGAAGCATTAAGAACAGAGGAAAGAGAAAGCGGGGAAGCCAGAGTGGAGCTTGTCAGGATTCCTCGGCCCCAGCACCAAGTGGCAGTCACCTTTTAATTATCCCCCTACTGCTCCGACACCCTTAAATCCGTGAGAGCAAAACCAGATAAAACCCCAGGAATACACAAGGGACCAGGTGGGTCCGAGGGCCTGGAAACAGCCTGTGGGGAGTCCTTCCTTCTTCCCCCCGCAAAGCTCCTTTCCCTTCAGCCTCAGCACCCCTATGACACACTTCTTCTCATTTGTTAATTCACCTCAGAAAGATTGACTGTATGCGCTGCATTTCCTCTAGCCTGGACACTTGAATTATAGCAATTTAACATTAGAACATAATTCTGCAGTAAAGCAATTTGGGGCTGGTGGTGGTGATGGAGTGAAGGCTGGTGGAAGTAAGGAGCAGGACATTTACTGTAATGGATTTTTTTCTGTATTCATTTAGCATAAAGCCATGCTGGTATGAAATCTTATTTAAATATTTTAAATGGAGAATTGGTGTTACTTAATTCCACCAATTAAAACCACTGTTTAAATATGTATCTATATGATGCTAAAATAACTAGTTAAAAGTTTTAAAAAGATGAGAGAAGTCTGGTTGTTATGGGCTTGTATTACCCAGATAATGAATTTGGGTGATTTTCCCCTCCTTACTAAATTGACAATTTTCTTTAACTCAAATGAGTGAATTGATTATTTGTTTGAATAACGTGGAATTAAAAGAGGTCTAAATATTTCAGTAGTCTTTCATTACTGAAGAAAACCACGACTTGGGGCAAATTGTCTATAAAACGAGGCCCCTGGCTGACTCTGCGGTAAGTCTCAGCTGAGGAAATGGGGAGCAAAGAAAGAGATGAACTTAAAAGTTCTCCTTGTCAAACGGCTTCTCCCACCATGGTGTAATGAAATTGGGTAATTTAGATTCTTGAATGAAGTAAAGACAGCTTTCTTATCATCAGACAGCTCTTTTAAGGCAGGACATGGATTTCCCAGCATGCATCTGACTGTTACACATCTCTGTTCAAAAGCAAGCAGACACCTGCCGCAGACACCTGCAGTACTTCCTTTCAGTTCTTGTATGTGGTAGTGATTGGGGGGTATGATTAACTACCTCGGGCCTCCTCTAGCCATGATGTTAGGCCTTTGGCATTTATGGAGATAACATAGGCAGTTTCACCTGCTTAGGGGGCATCCTGAAAGCCCAGGATATGTATGATTTGTAATCTCCAGCAGGCCCCAAACTCTGAAATTTCATCTTGTGTGTGGGAACAAGCGCCTTCTGTGAATGAACTGCCCAGCGACCTCCGTGTGATTCTCTTGTTCTTCATGCTCCCCGACTGATGAGGCCAGGAGCTCTTGTCGCGTGATCAACCTTAGGTTCCTTGGGAAATGGACTTCCACACAAAGTCACCTGAGAGTTGGATGGAAATGGTAAGTTCTTCGCCAGCAAGTATTTTTTATACAATTTTCAGTACTGTATTTTTAACCTTATTAACTTATTAAGAAGCCGGAAGAGGCTTTTAGGCTTCTCAAGTGCACTTTCCTACATTATAGAGGGTGTCATATGTTACAGTGGTATTTAAGAATTTGAGAATTTGTTAAATAACCACTTGGGGTCACAGATTTGGATTTTCCTTTTTGTTGTGCTTAGGGTATCTTGGAAAATACCTTTTGCACTATCATGCTGTTAGAACTAATAAATATTTATGACTTGTTTTTGGACAAGCAATTAAATGCACAGTATTGAGATGAATGGCATAGCATGTAATAGTAAGTGAATGACGTAAACTATATGTACATGTCGTTAAGCTGTATAGCAGGTACATAAATGAATGGGCATGCCTTGATCAGAAGAACTTAGAAATTAAAAGCATTAGGAGGCAATTACCCCACTGCAAAAGTGTTCCTCCCTGCAAGGGCGGGCTGGCTGCAGGTTAAGCATTAGGGTGCAGGTGGTATTTGTTTGGTTAACTGAGATTGTTCTGTCGAGTAAGGACAGCCCACTTCCAAGCAACTCTTCCTTTTCACCCCCACGTCTACCTCTTCATTTTCTTTTAGATGCCTTCCTTCCACTTTGTGTGTCCCAAAGCCAACGTAACAGCTGGATGGGAAGGCGGAAGGAACCAAAATGTAATAAATGTCTTCTCTGTTTTACATACATTATCTCGTCTAATTCTCAAGACACCCTCTGAAGTGAGAGGCTGACAGCTCCATGGTGCAGATGACGCTCAGAAATGTCAAGTAACTTGCTCTAAGTAACACAGCAAGAAGGGAAACACACTTACATCTGTGAGGACAGAGCTTCCACGACTTACCCCGCAGCCTCCGGCTGGGAGGGATTTGGCCTGTTTGGGTGGATGAAGGCCATTCTGTGGCCTTGATCCTCCTCCCCTCAAAATCTGACCACACTGTTTCCTCTGTAGTGAGTTTCCGTGATACACTGAAAAATCTTGTTGAATTATGGAACCTACCTCTCACACAAAGCAAGGAATACCTGATGACTTTTTTTTCCCGTGCCTATGAATGCTAGAGTTTAAGGGTCGCGCTTGTAGTAAGTGCACTTCCAGGAAAGCTGCTCTTTTTATGCATGCCACCTTATTCTTTATTTTCAAAATAATCCCAGACATCTTAACCCAAAAGCCATACATACATCTAGGCTATAATTTAAAATTTATCACTATGCTATCCTTGTGAAAACTTTCAACTCAATTTTTTTCCCCCTTAAATATGTCTAATACCACCGTTACCTACTAACTGTGGATTGAAATAGCCAAGTCATTAGGATGTCTGAATTAACATCCAAAATACACTGGTTTTCTTCCAGGGTTCCCATATCTATTATTGTTAAAACATACAACTTTCAAAACTCAAATGGTTTTCCCAAGCCAATTCTCTAATCATAGACATAAATTTCACTCCATTAAGGAAAGGAAACCAGGCAGTATGACTAAAGTTAGGAATATGATCACATTTCAAGGGAGGGAAAAGAAAAGATTAGGCGTGGAATTCTTTCCACTGCTTTTGCTTGTGAAACACGGTTAAAATAAAACCCTGCTTTCCTGCACACGGAAAGCGAGAGGTTAGCTTTAGGAGTGGTTGCTGCTGTCTGTCACTCTGATTTAGCAGGGAATTTTGCAGAGAGCGCCTCCCGCTTTTCCTTGGGTTGGGTTGAGGGGCTTGTGGAACTGGCCAGAGCCGAGGGGACAGGTCCTCCTCCTTTCTGTTTGTTAAGGTGGTTGGACGTTACGCAGTTGTGTTTTCTCTCATGAAATACCTGTTGGATATTTATGAGTCCTCTGAACAATGGCAGCCCCCAGAACTTGTGATACCCAGGCAGTCCTATAAATAAGGAAAGGGGGCGTGGGAGGAACGTCTAGTTCCATAGGCTATGGATGGCAGGTTCTCTGGTATGCTTTTGATTGTTACTCCTGAAAATACCTCAGCCCCTCCAGGGTTGCTTTTTAATGTTTATCAAGATTTTTCTTTATAGAAGACTGTTTTCAACCTATTAGACTTGCTTCTTTGCTGTTTGTAAAAGCTCAGCCATGTTCAACTATCTTTAAAAAATTTAACCCTTCTGCTATCTGTAGTGAGAACATAAGACAGTTTGCCACCCCCATCACACCGACAAGCACACATTTCCTCTGAGAGTATTCTGTAAGATGCCCGTTCTTGATCTCGTAGGAATAGCCGTGTGTATGCGGCTGTATATAAACATACATTTTGAAAAGTGTACACAGTGATATAAAGTAATTTTTAATGTCTCTCTTTATGGACGATGTCCATTTGTATAGGTTGAATTTGAAATAGGTCAGCATAGTTAGCAGAGAAGAAAAAATCTTTCAAAGTTCTAGTGAGTCAAAAAGGAAGGCAAGATAAGTCGAATTTTAAATCTGTATTTTTGTTATTGGTAGAAATGAGAATTATTGGAAATACGACTTTTAGGCAGCAGAGCAATAATAATTATTAAAGTTAAAAAAGAACATATTCTTCAACCCAGCAATCCTGCACTCGTTCTGTATCATATTAAAGAACATCTATAGTTATGACCAGGTGGCTCTCTATCATGTCACTCTATTTTAATTGTCAATATAAGACTTAATGGCATTGTCTCCTGTTTTTCTTGTTCTTCATTCATGCATTCATTCATTGTCTTCTCCCACCAGCATGTGAGCTATGCAGGAACAAGGACTATGTCTCGCTCATCAGTGGAACCCTAGCCTCTGGAATAGTCCCTGGCCTAGAGGAGGCTACCATTAAATGCTTGTTGAATGAAAGTGCTAAAACGCCCATAGACCAGGATGCATGTCAAGGATATTTACTGTAGTGGCAGAAAGGGTGGGATCAAGAGAATGCCCATTAGTGAGGGGCTGGCTGGGAGCCCATTGGGCGGGCTCTAAGCAGTTCTGTGTAGACCTTAAGGACATGGCTCTAGCATCAGGCTTCCTGCGCCTTCATCCCTATACTCATCTCAAATGTATGATGAGTGACTGGGGAAAGGGTTTAAGCTTCTATGTCTCAGTTTTTGTCTCCATAAAATGAGGACAACAGGGATACCGATCTCATACAAGGTTTTTGTGAGAATTACGTGATACAGGCAGTTTGTATGGGAGGAGTCCCTGGCATGTCATAAGTACTCAGTAAATATTAGTTATTCTTATTTCATGAAATATTAAAGAGAATGAATTAAATAGCACTTAACTTGGAGGAATTTCCATGATGCACTGTTGAGAGTATATGTAATGGGGGCTACTTTTGTAAATCCAACAATGATAATGAAAATCCTATATATGTGTATGTTTAATATGCTTATAAGAGCATAAAGTTATAGAAGACATATATAGTCGTAAAAAGCTGGGTGTTGGGACAGCAGGACTCGGGTGGGGGAGGAGGAGGGAAAGCTGAAAGACAACAAAATGTTTCAATAATAAGATATTCACATTACTAACACATTACCAAAAACATGATTAAAATAACAAAATATATGTGTGTATGTATATATACATGATAATATGCTTATAAAGTGAGTGTCTAGATATTAATGGTGGTTTTCTCAGGGGGCTGAGACTCCAGGATTTCTTCCTTATACTTTGATGTATTTGAATTTTGGTAATAAGCAAATGTTATTTATATAGTTAGGAAAAACAATAAGCTATTTTTACTCTAAGGGAGAAAGCAAACAGCAATATTTGTTTATCTAATTCTCTATTAAAGGGAGAGAGACAGCATTTGGTTGGATGTGTCTCTCTAGTTCTAGAGTTTTCAGAGCCTGGAGAGTTGTCAGCACCCAGTTTGGAAGGGTCATTTGGCCCCATGGTCTGAGTACAAGACGAATCGAGTTTTTGGTGAATCGCATGCCTTCTACCTCAATCCTCTCATTTTGGAAAGGTGGACTCAAATTTGAGGGAATATAAGAACCAAAGGTGTTGTAAATACAGGCAAATGGATCACAAAATTGTTGAAAATGGGAGCGAAGGGAATCACAAATAGCCATACCTGCAAATAATTCAGCCATAGGAGGCTCTGTGGACCCTAAATCTAGAAATTTTCTTAAAATACCCCTTGACTCATGTGAAAGCCTTGTTCAAAGACGTGTGTTACCTTTGTATCACTTATGAGATTGAGCTGACATTCTTTTGGCCAGTCTTCAAGGTTCTCGATACCTTTGGTAAGTCTCTCTCCCTCTTTCTTCCCGCCGGCTCTCTGCTTGAGTCGGTGTGGTCTTCCCAGGGTCCCTCAAAATCGCTCCTTCCCTTATTCATGCCCTTCTCCCTTTTTCCCTTTTCTGAATCTTACTCATCCCTTAAGTCTTGGCTCAAGTCCACCTGCCCTGAAAGGACTGAATTGTTCTTGTCCCGAGGGGTTTCTCTGCCTCCCTCCCCTGTTTTCCCACTGAATGTTTCACTACCTTCACTGCCTGCGGTCACTTAGCACTCACCAAGTGCTGCTTTAAACAGTTATCTTGCCTCATATGCAAATTTTTCTCCTTCCTTCAACTGGGAAACTCCTTGAGGATAAGCTTGTTCCTTTTCCTTTCTTGTATTTCTACAGTTCCTAACACGTTGCCCAGGGTACAGTTGACATGCAGTAAATATTTGCTGATTGATAGATATGTATAGGTATTTCTGAAAACCAAAAATACATAGTTATCCCATAATTAATGTATGTGTTGGAACTCTTTTGTAGAAACCAGCTTATTTGCATATAAGCTTATCTATCTAGATGAGAATGCCTGCCTAAACATAGAAGAAAACTTCAAGAGCCTTTCAAATCCTCAAAAATGTGTGTGCAGTGATATGAATCTACATTTGCCATAAGCAGGATGAATGAAAAATGAAACTAAGTGAGAATCATTTAATTTTTGGGAGCTGTAAACAGTTAAATATGAATAAGGAAAATGGTAGATAACAGTTGTATAGCTTTCATTATGAGTAAATTGTCTAAATACTTACATAGATTTACTCATTTAATCCTTAAAACAACCATTGGAGGTAGGCACACTGTTGTTACCCCATTTTACAGAGGATGAAACACGGCTGATCTAGCTCCTTCTTTAGGCTTGTTTAATTGAAATCTGGATGATTTTATGATTTTTGACATGTAAGTTTATCTACATGGCTAGATCTGCACAAAGGACAAAAACCCGTAAACCCGTACATTCGATCTTTACAGAGGACATGACTATTATTCTGCTTAAGGTGAGATTTAGAAGTGATGGCACTGGTTTAAAGAAAAATTAGTCAGTATATCCCAGGGAAAGTTTCCTAAGGCAGACATCTTCCGAAGAAGCTATTTATGTTTAACTTGAGAATTCTGTGACTGTCTTTTCTTTTGGAATGCTTTTAAAGAGTCAGTGTGCGAATCCTAGAAGAAATTCCATCTCCCTTATTAATAGTTACATCTGGTTTTAACCGAAAGGGAGCCGTATTATCTACCTCTTTCAAATGATCTTGGCTGTGTCTGAGTTTACCCTCAAAGGCTATTAGCAAAAGGTGCTCAAAATTTTCTAACAGTTTCCAAAGGGAATTTCAAGACAGGAGTCCAAAAATGTGGGCAACTTCTTGTTACTCAAATTCTAGAAAGACCCAAGGTCATATGGCTACTTAGGGACAGAGACAGGCTGAGGCTGCAGGGCTTTCTGACGCCAGTCCTGTTTTCTGCCACACTACAGTACAACTGGGGGTCTCAGTAAGGAACTGATGG
>JAVSCE010001142.1:0-27502 GCA_032199065.1 Smutsia gigantea
ATTGTGGGTAGTGGGTGAGGAGGATGATAAAGTAGCCAATTTTTTCTGTTCATCTTTTTTTCTCTCTAGGTTGTGTGCCAGCTTTCTCCCTGAAAGCTCAGAGACTGTTTGCAAGTACCTTGCCTCTGTTCTCATTTGCAATCCAAACCTCATTGAGTTGGACCTGAGTGAAAATCCCCTGGGGGACATAGGAGTGAAATATCTTTGTGAGGGTCTCAGACATTCCAACTGTAAAGTGGAGAAACTAGAGTAAGTTTCTAGAACTATCTGGCATCATCTTATGACTGTTGAACTTGTTGGTTGCCTGCTACATGTCAGGATCTATGCTTGGTGTTTGCCAGAAGTTATTTAACTTAATTCACTCCTTAAAATAATGATATGAGGTGGGTTTTCTTATCCCTCCATACAGAGGAAACTAAGCATCAGGGGAAACGTGATTTGTCCAAAGTCAGAGTACTTAAAAAGTGGTATGGTAAGGTTGTAACTACAGAATCTGTCTCCAGATATGCTTTTTCCAGTATACTACTGTCCTGTGTGTTTGTACGAATGACACTAGTTAAATATTAACCGTACAAAGAATACCTACTATGCACCCAACACTGGGCTACATGTGGGTGGACCTATCAGAAGGACTACAGGTGATAAGCCTGCCCTTAAGGACACACAGATATAAAACAATTGGAAAGGAACACAATTCAGTGTGTGATCAGCACCCAACACTTTGGAATCATTCAGAAATGCCAGCCGAGCCAAGGGAAAGAGAGGAGGTCATGGGGGCTTGGGATCTCATGAGGAGGCTCTGTGAAGGAGGTGGGCCAGGAGCTGGAACTTGAAGGATGGCTAGTACTTAGCTAAATGGGAAGGCTGGGAGAACATTCCCAGGAAGCTAAATGACAGCAGTGGCTGATTTTTCTTCTTTTTCTTTGTATAGCTTGAGCACATGTTACCTCACAGATGCTAGCTGTGTGGAACTGTCTTCTTTCTTGCAAGTGAGTCAGACTTTAAAAGAGCTCTTTGTGTTTGCCAATGCCCTCGGGGACACAGGAGTACAGCATCTCTGTGTGGGTCTGCGGCATGCGAAGGGTATAATCGAGAATCTTGTGTAAGTGTCTCTTATCCTTGTCCTTCTCATGGGCCTTGGCATTTGAGGTTCAGTGGGACCTCCCTGCTGCCCTGGTTAACAGCCACCTTGATGTCCCCATCCCTCCAGGCTTTCCGAATGTTCCCTTTCTGCAGCTTGTTGTGAGTCCCTCGCCCAAGTCCTAAGCTCCACCCGGAGCCTGACAAGGCTGCTTCTAATTAATAACAGAATTGAAGATTTGGGACTGAAATTGCTGTGTGAAGGATTAAAACAGCCTGGCTGTCAGTTAAAGGATCTGGCGTAAGTATTGTGGACTATAGCCACAGACAGAGTTTCCCAATGTTTGAGCACCTCCAAAAATTAAATGAGTAGTTTTTGGCATGGTGATTGAATCTCAGAGGAAGCAATAAATGAAAATTCCCCCCAATTTAGGGGGAATAAAGCTTTCCCTCAACACAATCTCTGCTTGGCCCTGGCCAAAGGAATTTTTTGTCACATGACACTCTGATTTTCTAATGTGTTTTTCTAGTGGGCAAACACAATTCCTAAAGTGACCCAGTGCAAATGAAACTATGCCAGTCTTCTCTACCTTACTTCCTGGCAGATTGTGGACCTGTCACTTGACTGGAGAGTGTTGTCAGGATTTGTGTAATGCACTCTACACCAATGAACACCTGAGAGACCTCGACCTCAGTGATAATGCCCTGGGGGACGAAGGCATGCAGGTGCTGTGTGAAGGGCTGAAATACCCGTCCTGCAAACTACAGACCTTGTGGTAAGTGCACAGAGACTCTTTGTTCACTGGGCTTTTGTTCCACACTCCATATGAAATGGAGGATCATTATAAAATTGGGGTAAAACTGATTTTTTCTTGAATTCCCAACCCCCATAGGTTAGCAGAATGTCATCTCACAGATGCATGCTGTGGAGCCCTTGCCTCTGTCCTAAACAGAAATGAGAACCTAACATTGCTAGACTTAAGTGGAAATGACCTCAAGGATTTTGGAGTGCAGATGCTGTGTGATGCACTGATGCATCCAATATGTAAACTACAGACATTCTAGTAAGTTACTATGATGGGGGAAGTGGGGGGGGGAGGAGTTCAGGACAGGCGTGTTGAGTTTGATTATAGGGAAAAAGAAAAACAGGGCAGGCCATGCCTTGGCAAAATTTCAGAGTAAGTGAAATTACTAATAGGCCTCTTCCTTGGACACAGGAGCAGGGAGAAAAGCAAAAAATAGGCAGCCTTAGATCTCATTGCTAAGAGAAGCAGCATGGTGTAGGAAAAAAGAGCATCACATCTAGATTCTGCTAGGTCTCACTTAAATAATAGGACTAGCATCTTCCAGCTCCATGACTGTGCTTACTTAACCTCCCTGAACTTACAGTATCCTTGTCTGTAAAATGGAGCTAATGCTAGTATCTGACTATCTGTTGTTAGCATGGAGAGTGAATGAAGGGAGATGTTAATTATGAATTACCTAGTACAATACTTGGCATATAGGAGATAATCCGTAAAGGTTAGACCCTTTCCCTTTCTTCTAATACCTGTTAGAGGGCTTAGTGTTTATATTTGAGTTTTCAGGACTCAAGGGGATGAAGCTATAATGATGCAATTACAGGGAATTGAGGTCTTGACCTTTTCTGGTCAATGTCCATCTCCCAGCTCAGCAGGCTGGCATGACACACAGTCATTCTTAATTAGGATACAGCTATGCTCTGTTGGCAGCTAACCAGTGGCCAAATGGCCATTCATTTCTGGCATTCAGAATGAACACATAATGGAAAATAAAGTCCGAGTGCAAAAATTCTACATTCCAAAGCCAGTTTGATGGATTGAAGCATAAATGAAAATAGGATAAAGGCCTGATTGCAAGTTTGGCTGAAACAGAAGCTCATTCTCTACTAGCAAAGTGATATCTGTTAGTTTCAAATGTTTGAGAGTGTGGTAATTATTGCCCAGGAGGAGAGAATTATTCCTAACATAGTAAACCTCAGGGATTTAGGGGCCTCCGTGGTGTCTTTCTCAGAAAGAGGAGACTGAAGTCTATATTGTCAACAGATTGAAATAAACTCAATGATAAATCCTAATGTTTCTTTAAATATAGAGTAATTTAATGTGGTAGCACTCTATAGTGTATATGCTTTAGCAAAGGTCCTAAATGACAGCAAGGAGAAATTATTTTATGATGGGATTCCATTACCTGGGGTTTTTTTGTAAATTTTTGCACCATATCCTGTTTCTCTCCCTCTTTGTTTTTTAACCAGTGTGATACCATTGTGTTTTCAGGCCAACTTTCAAACCTTTATAACCTTTTCAATCAACATGTTAATAGTGTACAGTTATAGCTTAGAATACAAAATAAAGGGCACACCCACACAAAACAGACACCATTCACTAACTGCAAATAGATTTTGAATGCTAGAGGACATATAAGACAAATAACACTGAGATCAATAGAAAAATATACTTACCCAAGTAAGGTGAGAGGAAATTATGGATCATTTCATGTGGTAGTAAGCTAGAGAAAAGGGGTAATTCCAGGAGAGCCTCGGGAGTCTTTTCTGGAAATTGCAAAGGCTGAGGGAAGAAGGTTATTTTTGAAGAGCTTCTCCAGTGTGGGGTCTGAATCTTATTCCTCACTGCATTTTCCCCTGTAAACTTCGTGGGTCAGTGCTTTGCATATAGTAAATACATATAGGAGATTAGTTAGTAATTTAAAGCATCTGAGGGCAAGGCAAGGAGACAGTTATTGATATGTTCGATAGAGACCAGGTGTCTAGGTATTAAGAAAGTCAAGGAGAAAAAAGACATTATGGCCTCAGAGTGACAGAGCTCACCTTCATTCATTCCACAAGCACTTGTGGAATATCTGCTATATGCTGGGCAGATGTCCCAGGTGCTGGGAGACAAGGATGAATAAAACAAAAGATATGATTGGTTTTTCAGGGGCTAGTAGTAGAGACAGGCACATAAACTGATGAATACAATAGGTAATCATGAGGTCTTAAGGGAGTCATGCCAGGGGAGAACTCAGCCAGCACAAGAGGGTCAGGGGAAGCTTCTTGGAGGAAAGGCCACCTAAGTTGAATCCAAGGACTATAGCCAGGGAAAAGGGGGTAGGAATGGATAAGGGTAGTCCAGCCTCAGGAGACGGCATGGGCAAAGGTATCCAGGCATTAAGCAGCATGATTTAAAGTACTTGATAAGTGAGCATAAAGTGCAAGGAAGAATGTGTTGAGAAATTAGACTGAGTGGGTAGGAAAGGCCTTGTATGCCATGTGTGATTTAGTAAGACCTGTTAGAAGAATTGTGGGTACAAATTCAGTTGCTTTCTTTCTTTCACATATTCTAGTAGTAGTACATTTGGGGGCCTCTCCTCACCTTTCCAAAACTGGTCCCAAAGATGGAGCTGGTTTTGTTTCCAAAACTGGTTGGAGAATCAGTCTGCTCCTGGTGACTGGATGGTGATCCCCTGGTTGGTCTGGATCCCTGTCAGTCCTGCAGTGCTACTATATCTGGGCTGCAGATATTTTAGGTTACAGATATCTTAGTTCACACCCAAACGTACAGCCATTGTTCTCTAAAGCACCTTATGTGTCAGGGTGGCTGGGTCTAGAGGAGCTACTTGAATCAGCCACAGGTATAAATATGTGAAACTTGTCCTTGCCCACAAAGATGTAGGCCTCTGAGTTGAGTCAGGGGTCCCACTTAAGCCTCCTTATTTTTTCAAGATAATTTTATTTTAGGGACCTTGATACCTTTCCCAGGTACTGGGCCTTGGATTAAACTGCCTAGCTTACCCTGATACATGTTCCTAATTCTAAATTTGAAAGAAGGGGTTGAGAATAACTGGTCCTTTAACTCCCAGAAGACTCCTGGGCTTCCTAAGCATATTGGTTCACTCCTTCCCTAGCAGCTTTGCCAAGTCACTCAGAAATTCTAAAGGTCTTCTTACACTTCCATGGCATTGAATGCCTACTTACCCTGTAGTTGTATAACTAGTAGGGCTACTCATTTTACTTTGCTATATAAAAATTAGCTTCTATGCTTTGAAAACTAAAATCTATACCTCACTACAGTTGAAAGAGCTTGTCTGTAGTCAGTGGGTTTTAATCAGGGTCACACGTGGAGTTTGAAGTACCTGTAGGACACAGTGGGAAGTTTTCTACTAAGTAGGCAGTTGGATATAGAAGTGTGCCCTGGAGGTGATTGCTGAAGCCATGACAATGGATGAGACCCTCTAGGGAGAATGAGAAGAGAAGAACCTCTGAAGAACATCTCTAGGGAATTAGCCCTGGCCAATACCAACTTTTAAGAGGTGGGTATGGAAGGGAAAACCCATGGAGAAAACCAGGAAAGAAAGGTATCCTGGAAGCTATGGGAAAATTGAGTTTGAAGAAAGAAGTGCTCAACAGTTTCAAATGCAAAGGAGAGGCTCAAAAGGATGGGTACTGAAAAGTGCCCATTAGATTTAGCAATTAGGAGGCCACAGATGACCTTGTCAAAGGCTGTTTTGGTGGTGTGGTGGGGTGGAAACCAGATAGCAGTGACTTGAAGAGATGGGAGATAAGGAAGTGGAGAAGGAGTGGAGACTGCTTTTTCAAGACGTTTGTGCAAAGGAGAAGAGCTGTGGGGTCGTAACTGAGTGTGGTTTTGGGACTGCAGGAAAGAGGGAGTTGTTCTTTTTCATTTTTGCCTTCTTGTAGGCTGAACAAAGGAAGTCCATAAAGAGGGAGAGGTTATAGATAACAGAAGTGGAAGCTAATGGACTAAAGGCGCAGGTCTTTGGACAAAGGCAAGGAGGGATAGGAGGGAGAGTCCGTGAGGAAGATAAGCATTTTCTCTTTTGAGATCCAGGAAAAGTAGCTGAGGCTGAGGGAGGAGGTAGATGGCCAAATAGGTGAAGTAACTGAGTGGTATCATGGAGCAAGTATGAATGGGATTCTGATCCTTGATAATAGGAAAGCTGTTTGTTCGCTTGATTTGACATAAGATTCTTCTCATTTTTCATAGTATTGACACGGATCATTTACATGAAGAGACATTCAGAAAGATGGAAGCTTTAAAAATGAGCAAGCCTGGAATCACCTGGTAGTTTCCAAGGAGAGTCTCCAAATCAGCTGCATATAGACCCCTTCCAACTAGTACCTCTTTAACAGTTGTGCAGTATTCTTGTTCTAACTAAACATGTTAACCTTTGCTGAGAATGTTAGTGTGATAGTTATTTCTTACACAGAACCACCCACTAAGTAGGATGTAAAAGGTGGAAGCACCTTAGTTCAAATGTCTTCAGCAATAGTGCTTATATTCTTATGTTCTGTTATAATGTTTACTATGTTTTCACAATAACCCTTGAAGGTGGGAAGATGAGGCTCAGAGAGGTTGTGACTAGCCCCACAGTTCATTAATGGGAGAGTTGGGACTGGAATCCAGCCAGATTTCCCAATGCCCAGACCAGGCAGGGAAACATTAGAAAAAAATACATGTGAATAAGTCTACTTAAAGAACAAGATACTTGAAATAATTAAAGGACAAGAGGGTATACAAACACATGTTGTATCTTATGGTGTTGATTTTGAGTAAAGCTATAGTTCACAGAAGAAAGAGAGGAATGTGTTGGATTAATAGGGAAAGGCTTTATGAAGGTGAGGCTTGATGTGGGCCTTTAGGGTGAGTACAGCTGAGATGGGGAGATACACTGGCCAGTGGCCGTAAGACCGAAGACAACAGGGCTGTGTTTGTGAGCAGCTCCCCGAGAGCACCCTGGGGAGAGAGAAATGTTTGCTTTAGTTTCTTGAGCTGTGGCAGTATCCATATCCTAGGCTCCTGAGGCAGTATCCATATCCTAGTCCCCAGGTTCAATTCCCTTTCTGAACTTTTGATATCTACCCCATGTGTGTGTTCTTGTCCGTGGATTCCTACGGCTGACTCACTCCTCATCCCTGACAGCATATTGTATAGCCTGACATGGATCCTGCACAACCTCATGTTTCTATCTCTGCCCAGCTTCCATAAAACAACAGATAAGACAAATGAAGAAGGGAATGCCAAGCAAGGAAAACAGCACAAAGTCAGTGAAATCAGAGTGAATGTGGAGTGGGACCAACAGAAAAGTAGGCTGACCTGATTAAAGTGTAGAGTTGTCTCTGAAAACTACTTGACTAGCTGTGTGACCCTGAATAAGTCACTTGGATTCCTGGAGCCTAAGTTTTCTCATCTATAATAAAATGGGGATAAACTGACATTATCCTTGCAGGGCTGTTCCCAGTGTGGTGCCTACCTCACCGTAGGTACTGATTAATGGTAGCTATTTGTATGAGTGTGTACCTATGACTCAGCTGTGTAGTCTTTGAGCTCCCAAATTTTCTTGCTGTGTAGTTAAGTGAACTGTGCATTTGAACTAAATGTGTGTGCTGAAGGCAGTCTAGTGGGAAAAGAGACCTACAGTGGTAAATTATTGCAAGCAAGAGGTTCACGTGATTCATGTCCTCCTCCATCATTGTCAGTTGTTCCCTGCTGCCTTAGGAGATGGTAACTCTCAGGCAGGAGACCAGGTCTGGCATGGGAAGAATAGTCAAGAAAGCAGTTTCTTTCCAGTTTTCTCAAGTTCTTCTATCCCTTTTTTTATTTAACACCTATTTATTGAGCATTTATTGTCTGCTGGGTTTTGTGTTAAGTGTTGCCCTTTCAGAGATTAATACGCTTTTTCCTTTGCACTTACCCTGCCGTGTTCTCTGACTGCTTTAGTCCCTCTTCAGTCTGGTAAATGTTTGATAAAACTCAGTCATCTTAAGAACTCAAAGATATATTAAATGAAAAATTGCAGAGCTTTGTGTGTGTGTGCGTGCATGTGTATCCTATTTGTGTGCAAAAGGATAAATATGCATGTGTATATGTCCAGAATATTTATGGAATTATATATACAAGAAATTGCTAGTATGACTTGTCTCCAGCAAGAGGAATGTGGCAAGAATGGGCAATGGGAGAAGAGGAAAAGATCATTTTCATCTATAGCCCTCTATTCTACTTGATGTTTTTATGATGTGCATGTATTACTTTTATAATTAATAAAATTGATGTTAAAAATAAAACTCATTCATACCAAGGAGTTATTTTTCTTCTTTTAAAACATGACAATTTAGAAGAAAATACAGAGCAGGCATTTATAAGCATGACATAAAAACCCAAAAGAATGAAAGATTTAGTAAGGTCTAAATTAAAAATCTCTTTATTAAAAAACCCTTCATAAATAACACTGAAAGACTAGTGATAAACTGGAAGAACCTATTTGGCATACTTTAAAGGCTAATAGCCATAATATAAATAAATCAGTATGAAAAACAAAACATGAAGGACTTCTAATTCTAGCAGTGATGAAGTAACAGTGAGTGGATTACCCTCTCACGTTAAGGACTCAAAAAATGGGCAAAGTATATGAAATGACAATTTCCAGACATTGGATAGAAGGCAGAGTTGGAACAAATAAAGACAAATAGCAAGGTGGTAGCTTTAAACATAACCATATCAATACTATTAAAGTTAATCATCTCATAGCAACCCAATTAAAAGGCTGAGGTTCGTAGAATGAAAACAGTCTTTTTAAAGACCCAGCCATAAACTTGTGTATCCTGTAGGAAACCCACTTTAAAAATAAAAACACAGGTTAAACAAAAGTAGGGAAAAGATACATCACATTAGCATTTTTTAAAAGCTATGACTTAAAAATATTTATAAAGGAGTGACTATTATTATCCAAAAAAGTAGATGGCAAAACAAAGAATATTACCAGAAGTAAGGAGGGCCATTTCATAATAAAATGGTTAATTCATCATAAAGACATAGCAATCCTAAATATATATGCACCTAAATAAAAAATTTAAAATACATGAAGCAAAAACCGAACAAGGAGAAATTGACAAATCCGTAGTATTAAAGACTTCAACACCTTTCTCAATAATTGATAGACCAAGGAGACATAAAATACTAGAGAAGATTTGAACAACACAAGTAATAAATTTGACCACAATAAAATAAGATAAAATTGACATCTGTACAACACTCAACCCAACAACAGAAAACATAATTCTTTACAAGTACACATTAAACTTTTACCAAGATAGACCCTATCTGGGTCTTATGAAAAGTCTCAATAAAATTAAAAGATTTATGTCATAAACGCTATATTCTCTGACCACAATGGAGTTGAATTAAAAATCAGGAAAAGAAAGATAAATGGGAAATCCAAATTTTGGAAAATAAATAACACACTTCTAATTTGTGGTTCAAGAGTAAGTTTTGAGGGAACTTAGAAAGTATTTTAAACTGAGTGAAAATGAAAACACGAGACATATAAATTTCTGCACTATAGCTAATTCAGTGTTTAGTGGGTAATTTATAGCACTAAGCAGCTCTATTAGAAAAGAAGGGTCTTAATGACAGCTTCCATGATAAATTTAAAAAAGATCAAATTTAATTCAAAGACTAAATAAAATAGAAAATAATAAAATCAAAATACATGTATGATTCCATTTTTTAAAAAACTCTAGAAAACTCAAAAGTATTCTATAATGACAGCAGATTAGTGGTTACTGGTGACAGAGTTGGGAGGTAGGAAAGGAAGTATAAAGGGACACAAAACATTTTTGGGGAGATGGATATTCATTATTGTGTTTGTAGTGATTTCATTCAGAACTCATCAAATTGTACTCCTTAAATTTGTCTAGCTTACTGTATGTGAATGAGCCAATACCTCAACAGAGCTGTAAACGCACATACACATACATCTGAGAGTCATTTAAGAACACCAGTTGTCTAACCTCCATTTCTACTGATAAGTAACCTGGGTTCCAAAAAAGCCAAGGCCACATAGCCAATTCATGACAACACTGGGATTGGAATTTAAATGCCCTTATTCCTGGTCTTGTTCTTAGTATACCAAAGTCAGAGAGTTCAGATCAAAGGAATAAATTGCAAATGATGGGTTTTCAGTCTTTCGTGGTATACCAGTGGGAAAGAGGCATGTGCATGATGAAAAGGGGTAACTTTCCCAGGATTCTTTCAGTGATATGCTGGAACTAACTAATACTGACTTGGGAAAGTTGATGATTAATTTTTTAGGAATTTTGCAAGTTGTTAATACCATTATTAGAAATTAAGTGATACAGACTTGGAATGAAATAAATTTCATTAAAGGTAATTAAATAAATTACTTCCTAATTACATTTTACCATTGTCTGTATTCTTGAGGTTATTTACATCTATTGTACCTGTGTGGTGAAATGTTAAATAATGTTTGCACTCTGCATCTCTTCGCTATTACACATTGAATGACGTCACATTGGTAGCTTGAAATTGACCATGGTAATAGTGTTTACACCACAGAAATCAGCAAATACTACTAATCAGGGATCTCCCTCCCCCACAGAGCTGGCTGTTCAACACTTACCATCACATTTCTGCCTTAGAGCATCACTTGCCCTGGAATTAATTTAAGGCTGGCCTGGAAGGCAACCCATCAGTGCCTAAAGTCATGCTGGGCAAACAATGGGCAATCAGTAAATGTTTGAGGGTAATCAACTATCAAGTTTGTGCAGAACTCGATTCCTGAACATCCCAGGAAACTTCTCAGTCCTAGGCAAGCCAGGACGAATGGTCACCCTAGTGTTTACATACTTTTTTTTTTAAAAGAACCATTTGGGTAAATCAATTGAAAGCTATCTCCTTTCTTTGAAAAATAGCCCAAATAAGTCTCCTGTGAGGTAACTAGTGGCACATTTGTGCATAAACCCTCACACATTACACAATCTCAGTAATAGGATGAAAGACAGGACCTTACCCATGGTGAGTGCTCAAGAAATGCCCACTGGTGGTATATGCCTAGAGAAAATCAGGCTGCAATGGGAATGGAGGCTCAAAGATGGTAGAAAGCTAAATTGGTCTACCAGCTAGTGGCTACTGCAGGTGGTAATAGACTCAAACTGAGTCAGGCAGGAGATGGGAAAGCCTCAAAAGAGAAAGGATCAAAAAAGTTACTGTCTATTGAGATGACCATAAAGTTTTTATCCTTCCTTTTGTTAATATGGTGTATCAGATTGATTTACAGATATTGAACCATCCTTGCATCTCTGGAATAAATCCCACTTGGTCATGATTAATGATCCTTTTAGAGTATTTTTAATTAGATTTGCTAATATTTTGTTGAAGATATTTACATCAATGTTCATCAGGAATACTGGTCTGTAATTTTCATTTTTTTGTAGTGTATTTGTCTGGTTTGTATATTGGTAATGTTGGCTTCATTAAATGGATTTGGAAGCTTCCTCTTCTATTTTCTGGAATAGTTTGAGAAGGATAGGTATTAAGTCTTATATAAATGTTTGGTAGAATTCACCTGTGAAGCCATCTGGTTCTGGAATTCTGTTGGGAGATTTTTGATTATGGATTCAATTTTGTTACTAGTAAGTGTTCTCTTCAGGTTTTCTATTTCTTTCTGGTTCAGTCTTGGAAGATTGTGTTTCCAGGAATTAATCCATTTCTCCTAGGTTGTCCAGTTTGTTGGCATATAACTTTTCATAGTAATCTCATAATCCTTTGCATTTCTGTGGTGATAAGTTGTAAGTGATAAGTTTCATTTCTGATTTTATTTATTTCTGTCATCTCTCTTTTTTTCTTGCTGAGCCTGGCTAAAGGTTTATCAATTTTGTTTATCTTTTCAAAGAACTAGCTCTTAGTCTCAATGGATGCAGAAAAAGCATGACAAAACTCAACATCCATTCATGACAAAAATGCCCAACAAAGTGGGGATAGAGGGAAAAAAATGCCATAACATAATAAAGGTCATATATGACAAACCCACAGCTAACATTATATTCAATGATGAAAAGCTGAAGGCTTTTCCTCTAAGATTAGGAACAAGACAAGGATGCCCACTGTCACCACTTTTAGTCAGCATAGTACTAGAAGTCCTAGCCACAGCAATCAGACAAGAAAAAGAAATAAAAAGCATGCAAATTGGTAAGGAAGAAGTAAAATTGTCAGTATTTGCAGATGACATGATACTATATATAAAAAACCCTAAAGACTTCACCAAAAAAACTATTACATGAATAATAAATATTACATAGTAAATGAATTCAATAAAGTTGAAGGATACAAAATCAGTAGACAGAAATCGGTTGCATTTCTATATACTAATAACAAACTAGCAGAAAGCGAAATTGAGAAAATAATCCCACTTACAACTGCAGCAAAAAGAATAAAATACCCAGGAATAGATTTAGCCAAGAAGGTGGAAGACTTATACTCTGAAAGTTATAAGATATTGATGAGAGAAAGAAGACACAAACAAATGGAAATGTATCTTGTGTTCATGGATTGAAAGAATTGATGTTAAAATGTTCATACTACTAAAATTTATAGATTCAGTGCAATCTGTGTCAAAATACCAATAGCATTTTTTTCACAGAACTAGAACAAATTTGTCTGGAAACACAAGAGACCCTGAATAGCCAAAGCAATCTTGAGAAAGAAGAAAAAAAGTGGAGGTATCATGCTCCCTGATGTCAAGCTATACTACAAAGCTATCATAATCAAAACACTATGGTACTGGCACAAAAGGAGACTCATAGGTCAATGGAACAGAATAGTCCAGAAATAAACTCACATTTATATGATCAATTTATATATGACAAAGGCAAGAATATACAATGGGGAGAAGGCTGTTTCTTCAGTACATGGTGTTGGGAAAATGGCAGCTGTATGCAAGAGAATGAAACTGAACTAGTGCCTTACACCATACACAAGAATAAACTCAAAATGGATTAAGGCCTAAATATAAGACCTGAAACCATAAAACTCCTAGAAGAAAACATACACAGGAGCCTCTTGAACATCACCATTAGCATTTTTTTCTGGATATATCTCCCCAGGCAAGGGAAACAAAAGCAAAAATAAACAAGTGGGACTACATCAAACTAAAAAGCTTCTGCACGGTGAAAGAAACCACCAACAAAATGAAAAGGCAGCCTAATGAATGAGAGAATATATTTGCAAATGGTACATCCAGCAAGGGGTTAATATCCAAAAGATATAAAGAACTCATACAACTCCACACCAAAAAACAAACAAAAAATTAATCTGATTTAAAACTGGGCAGAGGACCTGAACAGACATTTTCCAAAGAAGACATACAGATAGCCAATACATGAAAAGATGCTGAACAGCACTATTAGGGAACTGCAGATCAAAATCACAATAAGATATCACTTTATACCAGTCAGAATGGCTAATGTCAAAAAGACAAGAAATAACAAGTGTTGGTGAGGAAGTGGAGAAAAGGGAACCCCTCATACACTGTTAGTGGAAGTGTAAAATGGTGCAGCCACTGTGAAAACCAGTATGGAGGGTCCTCAAAAAAATAAAAACAAATACCATATGACTCAGTAATTCCACTTCTGGGTATTTATCTGAATAAAACAAAAACACTAATTAAAATGATGTATGCACTTCTGTGTTTATTGTAGCATTATTTACAATGTCCAAGATACGGAAGCAACTGAAGCCCATTAATAGATGAATGGATAAAGATGATGTGGTATATAAATACAATGGAATATTATTTTGCCATATAAAAGAATGAAATGTTGCCACGTGGATGGACCTAGAGACTATTAAATGAAATAAGACAGAGAGGCAAATACATGAATTCACTTGTATGTGGAATCTAAAAATAAATGAAGAAAACAGGAATAAACTCGAATACAGATAACAAACTGGTGGTTGACATAAGGGAGGGGGTAGGGGATAGGTAAAGTAGGAAAAGAGGATAAAAAGGTACACAAACTTCCAATTATAAAATAGTCACAGGGATGAAAGGTATAGCATAGGGAATATTGTCAATAATATTGTAATAACTTTGTATGGTGACAGATGGTAACTACACGTATCGTGGTGAGCATTTAGTAATGTATATAATTGTCAAATCACTGTTGTACACCTGAAACCAATATAATATTGTGTATCAGCTGTACTTCAATTAGAAAAAAGACCACTGTCAGGGAGAGTGATAATGAGTGTGAATGCTCAAGGGGGTAGATGCAACTTTGAAGTGTTTGTTGTGGTTGTTAGCACTTTGAGGAGTTTACTTGGAACTATCCACCCATTCCACTTCATTTTCCTTTTCTTCTGTTTTAGGCTTACTCCACCCAAAGGCTGAATAAGCAGTTGCCTATGTAGCATGGGAATGTTTTCTCTCCCCAAAGATGTGCCCTGTACCCCCACCCCAGACCTGCAATTTTCATTAGTTACTCTGTCATGAGTTAAGGTGCTCAAAAGTACTGTGCAATGAGGAAACAAGAAGCTATTAGCAACCCATTAACAGCTGACCTCAGATTAGTAAATTAGTTCCTGATTGGTTCCCGAGTCTAGAACATCCAGAGCAAGTGCAGTTTGGTGGTGAGAAGAGAAGGGAATGTTCTGCAGCATTGGCACACAACACGGCAGGCCTGTTCTGAGCACATCAGGAAGAGCCTAAATTGGAGAAAGAGGTAATGACCTGGTCACAGAAGGGGTCACGGACACCCAGTCATGACACCACAAACAAATGTCAGTTTTATTTATGGTTTATTCAGTTTCTCTTTCTCATTTTTCTTTTTCTTGTTTTCCCAACTCTCAGAAATCTTGCTTGAAGAAATCCCATTCCCTAGGCAGTGTATTCTGCTGCCTCTCACCAAGCCACTCCTTAATCCCCATCAGAATGGGGCTTGGTCGGGGAAGTATGCCTTCTTCCCTGAAAGAAACAGAAAATATTAATAATAGGAGGAGGAGGAGGAGTTATTACTGTTCAAGCACTTAGTTGTGACAGGCATTGTGCTTTGCTATATTTTCTTGTTTAATTCTATGAAGTAGATAATTATTTTCTTCATGTTATATATATATGAGAAGCACAGTTGTCAAGTAATTTGCCAAAGGCCACACAGGGAGTAAGTGGCGGAGCCAAAATTCAAACTTGTGTGACCCCAAAACCTGTGCTCTTAACAACCATACCTCTTCATGTCGACTGATTAGGGTTGGAGGAAGAAGATGGACATAAAAGAATAATTATTTAATTCAGCAAGGGTGTATGCACTTCCTACTCTGTGTTACCTCTATGGGATATAAAAGATGAGTACTCAGAGTACTTGCCCTTAACATGTTTCAACTGACCAGAAGTAATATAATTCTAATAGCTCTAATTGAAGGCAGACTTGGATCAGGACCATAACACAATGATAATAGCTACCCATTACTGAGAGCACATTATGTGTCAGGCATTACGCTAATACATTCCGTATGACAATTCTGGGGCTATTACTGCATTTTACAGATGTGGAAACAAGGCTAGTAGAGGCTTCATTAACTTCTGTGGCTCACAATAGTGGGCTACTGGGTTCTTCAGAGGCAAAAAGAGAGAACTGTACTGAACATTCCCTTATACCTCTTTTTTGAGTAAACTAAGGGTGTCTGCATTCACCTCAAAGCCTACAAACCAAAGCCACCAGCTGCTTTAAGATCACATATACCTCAGCCAGCACCTGGTCTGAAGCAGCTTGACACTGTATTTCCATTGCATTTGGAACTTTGAGAACAGTGAAGGCCACCAAAGTCCTATTGTTAGTCACCACCACAAATGTGCTCGTGCAACCTTTTTTGTTTAAAAATATTTATTCATTGTGACTTACTAAGGGCCACTGGACTGCATGCTTTAAAATAGCTAAAAGTGTTCATTTTATGTTATGTGTATTTTGCCACAATAGAAAAACATTGAATACACAAAATGTTAACTTTTGTGCAAAGTTGACAATACATCATGCAGTTACAGAAAGTCACTTCCCTGCAAAAATGGTTCAAAAGCTAAATACTCTCTTAGAGAAAGTTCATAATCAGAGCAGCAGAGCCTTTTCCCAAGAAACCAGCTCTTCCTCCACCTCAGCAGTTTTGGAGAGCAGCTGAGAGTATCTCTCTTGTTCTCGGACTCAATTGTGCCTCTTCTCCCCTGCCTTTCTTCCCATGACTCCTCTTTACAAATATTTCCACTGTAGCCCCCAGATCCTTGGTTGTGTGATAACAAGCTCTCCTACATGTTCTTCCTTGTTACCAAATGCTACTTGTTCCTCCTTGTCCTGATTATGGCATTTTGCCAAGGACACTCATTTATAGGGACTGCAGGAAAGAATCATCATCCTACTTTTCTGAGGCAGCTTCCAGGCCATTATTTCTCTGCCCTGCTGGAAACACAATGTTAAATCACATGCCAGCTGAATCAATCACTTACCACTCTTCATCTCTGTTGTCCAGACACTGGTCATGCCCCCAAAGTAATCCAAGTCTTTGGCCTCTGACACACAGCCATCCTTGCCAACATTTATGTCATTGTCCTGGGGGGCTTCACTGTTCACCTGGTTTATTCATCCAAATCTTTGGCCTAGCTATTCCTAAAATCTAATGATCTTGGACTCCCTTCATTTTGTCACACTCTTTCATGGCTACCCTCTAGACCTGTGTGGTTCAATATAGTAGCCACTAGCCACCTGTGGCTGTTTAAATTTAAGTTAAAATTAAATACAAATTTAAAATCAGCTCCTCAGTTGCATTAGCCATATTTCAAGGGCTCAAAAGCCACATGTGGCTATTGGCTACCATATTAGACAATGCAGATAGAGAACATTTCTGTCACCGAACAATGTTCTATTAGACAGCATAGCTCATGACATTGGCCTTATCCATAACTGCTGCACCTCAAAAATACTTAAAAACGTGTATCTGTAATTTTGTAGGCCCTGTTCAAGGAGCTGAGGATACAATGGTGAGTAAAACAGACATCATTTATTAAGCCTTACTACACAGTTATAGTAATCAAGACAGTGTGGCATTGGAAGAGAGAGAGATACATAGATCATTGAAACAGAATGGAGAAATAGACCCTAAAAATAGACTCACACAAATATGCCCTTTTTTTTCAATGCAGTTCAATTGAGGAAGAATAACCTTTTAAACAAATGGTATTGGAGCATTTGGATATTCATAGGTGCCAAAAAAAAATGAATCTCAGACTAAACCTCACACCTTATACAAAAACTAAAATGATTCACAAATTCAAATGTACATGCAAAACTATAAAACTTTAGAAAAAACAATATATTTGGGATCTAGAGCTAAGCAAAATTAAAAAAAATTAAAACATTTTTCTCTGCAAAAGACTCTGTTAAGGCATGAAAAAACAAGATACAAGCCAGAAGAAGATGTTTAAAACCATACCCAAGAAAGGGATCATATCTAAAATATATAAAGAACTTGTAAAACTCAACAGTAAGAAAAGCAGACAATACAATTAGAAAATGGGCAAAAGATATGAACAGACATTTCAGTAATGAGGATATATAAACATCACATGGAAGCACATTGAAATGATGTTGAACATCATTAGCCATTAGAGAAATGCAAATAGAAGCACAATAAAATGCTACTACACACCTAAGAATGGCAAAAATAAACAGTTATAACACCAAATGCTGATAATGATAAAGAGAAACAATCACTCATACATAGCTGGTGGGAATATGAAATGGTACACTCACTCTGGATAATAGTTTAGTGGTTTCTTATAAAACTAAATATACAATGAACATACTACCCAACAATTATACTCATGGGCATTTATCCCAGAGAAATGGAAATGTATATCCACACACATACACACACACAAATTAATAATAAATAAAAGGGCAGGAGGAAACTTTCAGAGCTGATGGATAAATTTATGGAATAGGTTGTGATGGCTTCACAGGCATATACTTATCATGTAACTAAGTTATATATATTATATACATGCAACTTTTGTATGTCAGTTATACCTCAATACATTTTTTTAAAGAAAATGTATACATGAGTGTTCACTGGAGTTTTATTTGTAATAACTCCAAACTGGAAACAGCCCAAATGTCCTTCAACAGATGAATAGAGAACAAGTTAAACAAACTGTGGTACATCCATACCCTGGAATACTAAGCAATAAAAAGGAATGAAATATTGATATACTCAATAACTTGGATGAATTTTTCATAGTTCTTCAGTCAGTTATACTGAGTGAAAAAAGCGTGTCTCAAAAAGTTACATATTTTATGGTTTCATTTAGAAAACATGCTCAAAAAGGCAAAATTTGGAAATGGAAGACAGAATAGTGGTTAAGGAAGGGATGGGGCAGAGCAAGGATATTGGAGAGAAGTGTGTGGCTATAAAAGGGCACTGTGAGAGTTCCTTGTGGCCATGGAACTGTTCGGGATTTTAACTACTGATGTCAATGTTCTGGTTAGGGTATTGTACTATAGTTTTGCAGGATGTTACCATTGGGAAAAACTGGGTGAAGGGTACATGAGATCTCTGTATTATTTATTACAGCCACATGCAATTCTACAATTATCTCAAAATAATAAATTCAATTAAAAAAAAGCCAAGGGAGGTGGGCATTTCAAGAAGGAGGAAGTGATTAACTGGTCAAATGCTGCCAAGAAGTCTAGCAAGATGAGAAGTGAAAAATGCCCAGTAGTTTTGACAATATAGAGGCAGGTGTTTTGCTGTAGCAAAGGGACTGGAAACCAGATGGAAGTGGACTTAGGTGTAAACAGAAGGTAAGAAACAATGATGGTAAGAGACAACTCTCTCAAGAAGTTTGCTGGGAAGGAGAAAGTGGTAGCTTGTGTGAAGTGTAGGGTTAAGCAAGTTTTTTCTTTGTTTTTAATGGAGACAAGCATGTCTAAACCTTCTGGGAAGGATCCAATAGAGAGGGAAAAATTGAACAAATAGGAAAGGTAAGGGATCATCAATGTGTAAGGCTCCTGAAAGATAGCAGACAGTGGGTCAGAAGTATGCATAGCAGGATTGCCACAAGAGGGTACTAAAACCTTTTACTAATGTAACAGAAGACAGGAAGATGAAAATAGAAGCAGGTAATTTTCTCTGTCATGCCAGAAAACCCACTGAGAGCAGGTTTGGATATGAGGCAAGGAAGGCATTAGGGGAGGGAGAACTGGGGTTTCAGGAGACCGAGAAGGTTTGAAATATTTGTTTTGGAAAATGAGTTAACCAGAGAAATTTACTAGGACTGTCTGCTGGTGTGCTAGGCATATTTAGGATTGATGATCTTGAATTTCTTGCAAATCAGTGTACCCTGTCATGTGAATTTCTCTAGCAGTGCTCAGGTGCACTTACAAAAAAAACAAAAACCAAGTTGGGTTTAGCACGGTAGAGATTTCATAAAACAAGTTCAAGGCAAGGAAGTTTAGTATTGGCAAGAATGTTACTGAAATGATGAATCGTGAAATCTAAGCTAGGTAATGATGGAAGTATAAAAGAAGAGATCCCATAGCCTGGGCAGAAGTAGAGGAATCCGTGAACTTTGGAAGCGGAGGAATGATTGTAGTGCTAGTTGAAAACTAGGAATAGGAGTTGTCGCTGGAGACTGGGATATTAAATTCATGACTTTCGGAATGAGGCAGTTTCAGGTAACAGCAAGATCTGGGGTGTGGCTATGAGCGTGTGTGACTAAGGTGAAAGAGAAGGTCTTTGGAGATGAGGAGGCCAAGGAGCTGAGATGTTGGAGGGGTTATCCTTGCGGGTGTTGAAATCACTCA
The DNA here is from genome assembly GCA_032199065.1 of Smutsia gigantea. NCBI lineage: Eukaryota > Metazoa > Chordata > Mammalia > Pholidota > Manidae > Smutsia > Smutsia gigantea. The sequence continues at coordinate 19,751 of JAVSCE010001142.1, forward strand.
AGACAGTGCCAGGCCTTGAGGTAGGAAGAAAGACTGAGAACCAGGGACCAACATCCTTAGTAAGTAAACAGGAGTGGCCCAAAGGTGGTTTGATGTGTGGCCAAGGGGAAGAAGGCATATGATTAAATGGCCTCAAATGTTCAGGTTTAGTTTTTTTTCTTTTTTCAAATTAAGGTATTATTGATATACACTCTTTTGAAGGTTTCACATGAAAAAACAATGTGGTTACTACATTTACCCATATTACCGAGTCCCCACTCATACCCCAATTCAGTCCCAGTGATTCCCCACACCATGTGTACTAAACATAATACCCCACAATCCCCTTCTCCCTCCCTCCCCACCCACCCTCCCTTTTGGTAACCACTAGTTCCTTCTTGGAGTCTCTGAGTCTGCTACTATTTTGTTCCTTCAGTTTTGCTTCGTTGTTATACTCCACAAATGAGGGAAATCATTTGGCACTTGTCTTTCTCCACCTGGCTTATTTCACTGAGCATAATATCCTCCAGCTCCATCCGTGTTGTTGCAAATGGCAGGATTTGTTTCCTTCTTATGGCTGAATAGTATTCCATTGTGTATATGTACCACTTCTTCTTTATCCATTCATCTACTGATGGACACTTAGGTTGCTTCCATATCTTGCATATTGCAAATAGTGCTGTGATAAACATAGGGGTGCATATGTCTTTTTGAATCTGAGAAATTAAATTCTTTGGGTAAATTCCTAGAAGTGGAATTCCCGAGTCAAATGGTATTTCTATTTTTTGTTTTTTGAGGAACCTCCATATTGCTTTCCACAATGGTTGAACTAGCTTACATTCCTACCAGCAGTGAAGGAGGGCTCCCCTTTCTCCGCATCCTCGCCAGCATTTGTTGTTCTTAGTCTTTTGGATGGTAGCCATCCTTACTGGTGTGAGGTGATATCTCATTGTGGTTTTAATTTGCATTTCCCTGATAATTAGTGATGTGGAGCATCTTTTCATGTGTCTGTTGGCCATCTGAATTTCTTCTTTGGAGAAGTGTCTCTTCATATCCTCTGCCAATTTTTCAATCAGGTTATTTGCTTTTTGGGTGTTGAGGTGTGTAAGTTCTTTATATATGTAGGATGTTAACCCCTTGTCGGATATGTCATTTACAAATACATTCTCCCATACTGTTGGATGCCTTTTTGTTCTGTTGATGGTGTCCTTTGCTGTACAGAAACTTTTTAGTTTGATGTAGTCCCATGAGTTCATTTTTGCTTTTGTTTCCCTTCCTCGAGGAGATGTGTTCAGGACGAAGTCATTCATGCTTATATTCAGGAGATTTTTGCCTATGTTGTCGTCTAAGAGTTTCATGGTTTCATGACTTACATTCAGGTCCTTGATCCATTTTGAGTTTACTTTTGTGTATGGGGTTAAACAATAATCCAGTTTAATTCCCTTGCATGTAGCTGTCCAGTTTTGCCAACACCAGCTGTTGAAGAGGCTGTCATTTCCCCATTGTATATCCATGGCTCCTTTATCGTATATTAATTGGACATATATGTGTAGGTTTATATCTGGGTTCTCTATTCTGTTTCATTGATCTGTGTGTCTATTCTAGTGCCAGTACCAAATTGTCTTGATTACTGTGGCTTTGTAGTAGAGCTTGAAGTCAGGGAGCACAATTCCTCCCACTTTATTCTTCCTTCTCAGGATTGCTTTGGCTATTTGGGGTCTTTTGTGGTTCCATATGAATTTTAGAACTATTTGCTCTAGTTCATTGAAGAATGCACTCAGTATTTTGATAGGAATCGCATTGAATCTGTAGATTGCTTTAGGCAGGATGGCCATTTTGACAGTATTCATTCTTCCTGTCCATGAGCACGGGATGTGTTTCCATGTATTGGTATCTTATTTAATTTCTCTCGTGAGTGTCTTGTAGTTTTCAGAGTATAGGTCTTTCACTTCCTTGGTTAGGTTTATTCCTAGGTATTTTATATTTTTTGATGCAACTTTGAATGGAATTGTTTTCCTGATTTCTCTCTCTGCTAGGTCATTGTTAGTGTATAGGAATGCCATAGATTTCTGCGCTTTCATTTTGTATCCCGCAACTTTGCTGAATTCAGATATTAGATCTAATAGTTTTGGAGTAGATTCTTTAGGGTTTTTTATGTACAATATCATATCATCTGCAAACAAGAACAGTTTAACTTCTTCTCTGCCAATCTGGATGCCTTTTATTTCTTTGTGTTGTCTGATTGCCGTGGCTAGAACCTCCAGTACTATGTTGAATAGAAGTGGGGAGAGTGGGCATCCCTGTCTTGTTCCCGATCTTAAAGGAAAAGCTTTCCGCTTCTCACTGTTAAGGATAATGTTGGCTGTGGGTTTGTCATATATGGCCTTTATTATGTTGAGGTACTTGCCCTCTATACCCATTTTTTTGAGAGTTTTTATCATGAATGAATGTTGAATTTTGTCAAATGCTTTTTCAGCATCTATGGAGATGATCATGTGGTTTTTGTCCTTCTTTTTGTTGATATGGTGGATGATGTTGATGAATTTTCGAATGTTGTACCATCCTTGCATCCCTGGGATGAATCCCACTTGATCATGATGGATGAGCCTTTTGATGTATTTTTGAATTCTGTTTGCTAATATTTTGTTGACTATTTTTGCATCTATGTTCATCAGCGATATTGGTCTGTAGTTTTCTTTTTTTGTGGTGTCTTTGCCCGGTTTTGGTATTAAAGTGATGCTGGCCTCATAGAATGAGTTTGGAAGTATTCCCTCTTCGTCTACTCCTTGGAAAACTTTAATGAGGATGGGTATTAGGTCTTCACAAAATGTTTGATAAAATTCAGCGGTGAAGCCATCTGGTCCAGGAATTTTGTTCTTAGGTAGGTTTTTGAATACCAATTCAATTTCATTGCTGATAATTGGTCTGTTGAGATTTTCTGTTTCTTTCTGGGTCAGCCTTGGAAGGTTGTAATTTTCTAGAAAGTTGTCCATTTCTTCTAGGTTATCCAGTTTGTTAGCATATAAGTTTCATAGTATTCTCTAATAGTTCTTTGTATTTCTGTGCTGTCCATAGGGATATTTCTTTTCTCATTTCTGATTCTGTTTATGTGAGTAGACTCTCTTTTTTTCTTGATAAGTCTGGCTAGGGATTTATCTATTTTGTTTATTTTCTCGAAGAGCCAGCTCTTGCTTTCACTGAACTTTTATATTGTTTTATTCTTCTCAATTTTATTTATTTCTGGTCTAATCTTTATTATGTCCCTGCTTCTACTGACTTTGGGTCTCGTTTGTTCTTCTTTTTCGAGTTTCGTTAATTGTGAGTTTAGACTGCTCATATGGGAATGTTCTTCTTTCCTGAGGTAAGCCTGTACTGCAATACACTTTCCTTTTAGCAAGGCCTTCACTACGTCCCACAGATTTTGCGGTGTTGAATTATTGCTGTCATTTGTCTGCATATATTGCTTGATCTCTGTTTTTATTTGGTCATTGATCCATTGATTTTTTTAATATAATTTATTTTGCTATCATTAATCTACAATTACATGTGCAATATTATGGTTATTAAACAACCTCTTCATCAGGTCCCCCCACCAACCCCATTACAGTCACTGGCCATCAGCGTAGTGAGATGCTATAGAATCACTACTTGTCTTCTCTGAGTTGTACAGCCCTTCCCGTGCCCCCCCCAACATTACGTCTGCTAATTGTAATGCCCCTTTTTCCCTCTTATCCCTCCCTTCCCTCCCATTTTCCCCAGTCCCTTTCCCTTTGGTAACTATTAGTCCGTTCTTGGGTTCTGTGAGTCTGCTGCTGTTTTGTTCCTTCAGTATTTTTTTCTTTGTTCTTATACTCCACATATGAGTGAAATCATTTGATACTTGTCTTTTTCGGCTTGGCTTATTTCACTGAGCATAATACCCTCTAGCTCCATCCATGTTGTTGCAAATGGTAGGATTTGTTTTCTTCTTATGGCTGAATACTATTCTATTGTGTATATGTACCACATCTTCTTTATCCATTCATCTACTGAAGGACACTTAGGTTGCTTCCATTTCTTGGCTATTGTAAATAGTGCTGCGATAAACATAGAGGTGCATCTGTCTTTTTCAAACTGGGCTGCTGCATTCTTAGGGTAAATTCCTAGGAGTGGGATTCCTGGGTCAAATGGTATTTTTATTTTGAGTTTTTTGAGGAACCTCCATACTGCTTTCCACAATGGTTGAACTAATTTGCAGTCCCACCAGCAGTGTAGGAGGGCTCCCTTTTCTCCACATCCTCGCCAACATTTGTTGTTGTTTGTGTTTTGGATGTTGGCCATCCTCACTGGTGTGAGGTGATATCTCATTGCAGTTTTAATCTGCATTTCTCTGATGATTAGCGATGTGAAGCATCTTTTCATGTGCCTGTTGGCCATCTGAATTTCTTCTTTAGAGAAGTGTCTATTCATGTCCTCTGCCCATTTCTTAATTGGATTATTTGCTTTTTGTTTGTTAAGGTGCGTGAGTTCTTTATATATTTTGGATGTCAACCCTTTATCAGATACGTTATTTATGAATATATTCTCCCATACTGTAGGATGTCTTTTTCTTCTACTGATGGTGTCCTTTGCTGTACAGAAGCTTTTCAGCTTGATATAGTCCCACTTGTTCATTTTTGCTTTTGTTTCCCTTGCCCGGGGAGATATGTTCATGAAGAAGTCGCTCATGTTTATGTCCAAGAGATTTTTGCCTATGTTTTTTTCTAAGAGTTTTATGGTTTCATGACTTACATTCAGTCTTTGATCCACCTTGAGTTTACCTTTGTGTATGGGGCTAGACAGTAGTCCAGTTTCTTTCTCTTACATGTAGCTGTCCAGTTTTTCCAACACCAGCTGCTGAAGAGGCTGTCATCTCCCCATTGTATATCCAAGGCACTTTTATCAAATATTAATTGACTGTATATGTTTGGGTTAATGTTTGGATTTTCTATTCTGTTCCACTGGTCTGTGGGTCTGTTTTTGTGCCAATACCAAATTGTCTTGATTACTGTGGCTTTGTAGTAGAGCTTGAAGTCAGGGAGCATAATTCCCCCTGTTTTATTCCTCCTTCTCAGAATTGCTTTGGTATTCGGGGTCTTTTGTGGTTCCATATGAATTGTAGAATTATTTGTTCCAGTTGATTGAAGAAAGCTGTTGGTAGTTTGATAGGGATTATGTTGAATCTGTAGATTGCTTTAGGTAGTATAGCCATTTAGACAATATTTATTCTTCCTAGCCAAGGCCATGGGATGCATTTCCATTTGTTAGTGTCCTCTTTAATTTCTCTTAGGAGTGTCTTGTAGTTTTCAGAGTACAGGTCTTTCACTTCCGTAGTTAGGTTTATTCCTAGGTATTTTATTCTTTTTGATGCAATTGTGAATGGAATTGTTTTTCTGATTTCTCTTTCTGTTAGTTAGTTCATCCTTAGTGTATAGGAAAGCAACAGATTTCTGTGTTAATTTTGTATCCTGCAACTTTGCTGAATTCAGATATTAGTTCTAGTAGTTTTGGAATGGAATCTTTAGGGTTTTTTATGTACAGTATCATGTCATCTGCAAATAGTGACAATTTGACTTCTTCTTTACCAATCTGGATGCCTTGTATGTCTTTGTTTTGTCTGATTGCTGTGGCTAGGACCTCCAGTACTATGTTGAATAACAGTGGAGGGAGTGAGCATCCCTGTCTTGTTCCCGATCTTAGATGAAAAGCTTTCAGTGTCTCACCATTAAGTATGATGTTAGCTGTGGGTTGGTCATATACAGCCTTTATGATGTTGAGGTACTTGCCCTCTATACCCATTTTGTTGAGCGTTTTTATCATGAATGGATGCTGAATTTTGTCAAATGCTTTTTCAGCATCTATGGAGATGATCATGTGGTTTTTGTTCTTCTTTTTGATGATGTGGTGGATGATGTTCATTGATTTTTTAATGTTGTACCATCCTTGCATCCCTGAGATGAATCCTACTTGATCATGGTGTATGATCCTCTTGATGTATTTTTGAATTCGGTTTGCTAATATTTTGTTGAGTATTTTTGCATCTACGTTCATCAGGGATATTGGTCTGCAATTTTCTTTTTTGGTGAGGTCTTTGCCTGGTTTTGGTATGAGAGTGATGCTGGCTTCATAGAATGAGTTTGGAAGTATTCCCTCCTCTTCTATTTTTTGGAAAACTTTAAGGAGAATGGGTGTTATTTCTTCTCTATATGTCTGGTAGAATTCAGAGGTTGAATCCATCAGGTCTGGGGGTTTTGTTCTTGGGTAGTTTTTTGATTACCGATTCAATTTCATTGATGGTGATTGGTTTGTTTAGTTTTTCTGTTTCTTGCTTGGTCAGTCTTGGAAGGTTGTATTTTTCTAAGAAGTTGTCCATTTCTTCTGTTTTCCAGCTTGTTAGCATATAGATTCTCATAGTATTGTCTTATAATTCTTTGTATTTCTATGGGATCCATCGTGATTTTTCCTTTCTCATTTCTGATTCTGTTTATGTGTGTAGATTCTCTTTTTCTCTTAATGAGTCTGGCTAAGGGTTTATCTATTTTGTTTATTTTTTCAAAGAACCAGCTCTTGGTTTCATTGATTTTTTCTATTGTTTTATTCTTCTCAATTTTATTTATTTCTTCTCTAATTTTTATTATGTCCCTCCTTCTGGTGACTTTGGGCCTCATTTGTTCTTCTTTTTCCAATTTCATTAATTGTGTCTTTAGACTATTCATTTGGGAATGTTCTTCCTTCTTTAAATAGGCATGGATTGCAACATACTTTCCTCTTAGACCTGCCTTTGCTGCGTCCCACAGAAGTTGTGGCTTTGTGTTGTTGTTGTCATTAGTCTCCATATATTCTTTGATTTCTGTTTTGATTTGGTCGTTAACCCATTGGCTAATTAGGAGAGTGTTGTTAAGTCTCCATGTATTTGTGAGCCTTTTTGATTTCTTTCTGAAATTTATTTCTAGTCTTATACTTTTGTGATCTGAGAAGTTGGTTGGTAGAATTTCAATATTTTTGACTTTACTGAGGTTCTTTTTGTGGCTTAGTATGTGGTCTATTCTGGAAAATGTTCCATGTGCACTTGAGAAGAATGTGTATCCTGTTGCTTTTGGGTGTAGAGTTCTGTAGATGTCTATTAGGTCCATCTGTTCTAGTGTGTTGTTCAGTGCCTCTGTGTCTTTACTTATTTTCTGTCTGGTTGATCTGTCCTTTGGAGTGAGTGGTGTGTTGAAGTCTCCTGAAATGAATGCATTGCTGTCTATTTCCTCCTTTAATTCTGTATTTGTTTCACATATGCTGGCGCTCCTGTGTTGGGTGCATATATATTTATAATGGTTATATCCTCTTGTTGCACTGACTCCTTTATCATTATGTAATGTCCTTCTTTATCTCTTGCTACTTTCTTCGTTTTGAAGTCTATTTTGTCTGATACAAGTACTGCAACACCTGCCTTTTTCTCTTTGTTGTTTGCATGAAATATCTTTTTCCATCCCTTCACTTTTAGTCTGTGTATATCTTTGGATTTGAGGTGAGTTTCTTGTAGGCAGCATATAGATGGGTCTTGCTTTTTTATCATTCTGTTACTCTGTGTCTTTTGATTGGTGCATTCAGTCCATTTACATTTAGGGTGATTATTGATAGGTATGTACTTATTGCCATTGCTGGCTTTAGATTCGTGGTGACCAAGGGTTCAAGGGTTGCTTCTTTACTATCTAACAATCTAACTTAACTTTCTTGTTAAGTTATTGTAAACACAGTCTGATGTTT
>JAVSCE010001143.1:0-15119 GCA_032199065.1 Smutsia gigantea
AGTGTCAATCAGATGAGATCCAGGTGTTTTATTCCTTAGTGATCTGTGATTAATGAAAATATATGTGTGTATATACATGTATATATATGTATTTATACACATATAGTGATGTAGTGATATCTATATAGTAATAATGAATTACTGCTGCAGAGTATAAAAGTACATGTAAGTATAATATATACAAGCATAATATGTACATAACTAATTTTGAGGCAAGTAGATGAAACCTAACAGTAATCAAGAGAGTATTTGGATAATTCAGTCCTAAGCCCACCAAGATATCCTAGCTATCGCTGAAGGTCAACACTCTGAAGATCAAAACCAACAGTTAAACCCTCCGTAGCCCCTGCAGGAAGGCTTTGAGAGCATAACTCATCTCAGAGCAGCTCATGGCATCCTGGATACAGGATGTCAACTTCAGCGCTGAAGGGAGCCGTGACACAGTGGTGAGGCTGAAGATGCACAGTCTTGCTGCTTCAGTACTTAGTAACTGTGTAAAGGTGGGCAAGGATCCTAACTCCTTACTCTTCCTGTTTCCTGACCCCTTAAATGGGGATAGTAACACCTGACCTGTGTCCTTTGAGGAGCTCTGAAGCCTATGAAATAAAATCACGTTGAAAACACTGTGTAAACTGCAAGCTCCCAGATGATTATCGTGTGTGTGTGTGTGTGTGTGTGTGTGTGTGTGTGTAAACATCTAAATCCTCTGTAGATTAAGAGTCATTATAAGCAAATAAAGCAATGTATTATATTTTGCAGAGTGTACACTGACAGGCTAAATAGGAGTTCAAAGAAATGTCGTGAAAGGAAACATAAAGTCTAAGACACTGGAAAGTTATGTTTGGGTGACAGAGATGACTCACTACTAGCAACAAATCTAGAAGCACCAAAAAAGAGTCGTGCATGAAGGAATACTGTCCATCCAGGACATGGGTGTGTGTGCAGAGATGGAGACGGCCTATGAGGGGTTGTGTGTGCTGTTGCAAGTGGTTGAAAGAAGATACCATTTTACAAACTGTAACTATTTTAGGTACAAAAGGAGGTTGCCTTCGCCTAAATAATGCAGGAGTATCCAGCAGAAGATTATCAGTGAGAGGAGAACATTTTTCTTTTATCTTCCATGCAGCTCCACACAGTTACTGATTGTGGCTTGGAAGTTAAATGGTATATTTAACATACCTCTTCATTCTGACCCAGACTGAGATCTTTAATCACCATCGGGCACAGTGCTAAGTCAGCCAGGTCTCATACTGGAAAGCTCAGCAGAGTTTTCTGTGTCAAAATATTTGTGGGAATAACACTCATCTTAAATATAGCCATAAGCCAACCGCTGACTGGATTATCTCTTTCCTGAGAATTAAATAATTTTGGCAACAGTCTGTCTCATGTCTGGGAGACATTCCATTTATGATCAAATGAAACATTAATAGGTTAGCTAAGACCTCACAAATGACCATCTTTCCAATTTTAACAGCATGAGATGAATCTGCAGTCTTTCCAATATCATATTCACTTCTGTTCACAATAGCATCTCCCAGTTTATAAGCACATTTTCAACTTTTTCTTTTAGCATATGTAATTTTTTTAAAGCCAATTAAAAAATAAATAAGAAAGGGGAAATGGAAATAAATTTCACAAGACTGCTCGCCTTACCAGAGCATAAAAATTATTTCCCGTTGAGGTAATGTTGAATATTTACTGGCGTGTCCTGTCTTAATACTAACTCAAAAGAAATAAATGGCTTCCACTTTGCTTAGGGTGCCAGCCAATGAAAGGAAGAGGGAGGACAGGATAGTAGGACAGCAGAATAGTGGGAAGAAAAGTTTCACAAAGCATCCCAAGGTAGGTCATGCTGAGGACAGTCTGCTAAGGAAGAAACCAGAGCGTGGGATCTCAGTGGTCTCCTGCATCCAGGCTAAACCAGACTGTGTGGTGAGCTAGCTACAGAGAAAACGCTGTTCTCTGGACAGCATTCATTTCTAGGTGAAGCCGAGTCCTGGACGGCACAGACTGCAGTTTAGGAGGTTGGCTTGCCTGCTCCCTCAGCCGGCCCTCCAGAGCCCAAGGATACCGAACGCCCTCTCTCCAGCGAGCTGCACACTTCTTCCTGTAGAGTATTAACTCATCCTGATTCACAGCAGGGTTGGGCCAGCTCTCAAAGTCCTGACGGTGAATTACACATAGCTCTAGTAATGACGAAGCCATGCCTGCACTCTCCAGACAGAGCTCTGAAGCATTTTGAAAGTGAAAGGGAGTTGCTCTGAGCAAGGCAGGAAGGAAGAGATAGGCGAGGTAAGACAAACCCCCTCTCATCTTGTGTTCACTGACATGCATAGCCACAGGGTCAAAAGGAGCCGCCTGTCTCTAAAGCAGCTGACATGGACTCGTGGGTTGGGTCTGGCATGATTACCTTAACCAAATAGCATTCAGGGCTTCTGTTTCCTGGGGGATGGCCCTGCCCTGGCACAGCACCTCCAGTCCCTCTTATGAGCAGCCCAGCATGCCTGAACAGCAGGTGAGCTAGTACACGAGGCTAGCTGTTAGGGCGTCTCCTGCCATAAAACAGAGTCTTTGGGGACATGGTTGGGGTGGAATCACGGCTTCATCAGACAGGAGAGACCCGCACGTCCACCTTCCTGGAAAGCATATGTTTGACCGAAGAAACAAAACCTGGCAAGTGTATAGCAGACGCACAGTGGCTGGTAGTGTCACTTCACCCTGGAGTATGGGAGGTGCAAACTCCTGCTGATTAGATTAAAATCAAAACACGGGTTTTCGCATTCCTTCTCCTCTTTCCTGACCTCTTAGGCAGCATCTATTACAACCACTTCATCTAAATACTGTTTCCAACGAGACGTCTTTAGGAGAGTGGCAACGTCATGTGCCCTGTTGTCTCCCTCATTTAATAACCACAAAGCGTTTTGATGGCAGTAAATAGCTTTTTTAGAAAGCCTGCAGCCCTGACTGGATTTGAACTTTAGAGACGTCACAGAATTCTTTTGGTCAGCAAGAACAGCCTCAAAGAGCCCTAAAATGTTTGAAAAATGCACAGGCTGCCCGGAGTGTGGTCGTGGGGTGTGGCGGGAGGCCAGCAACAGTTTGAGTTGCTGGCGGCCCGATTCCCACTTGGATTGTTTTCTGTTCTACTCAGTCCCTGAAGGCTCAGAAAACATGTGGGTGAACGGTGATTACAAACAGCCTACCTGCCAGCTAAGGAAATACCTTCTTTCTCCTTCACCTTTCATTAGCAACGCGTTAATACCTGTCCTCTGCTGAGCATACACAAGCCACTTCTTGCTGGAACCACACGCCTCCTTGTCCCTGTTGTCCTGGAATAGAAGGCTGCATTGACCTCCGTTGCCTAAGGGGGTCTCTGGAGACTGCCCCGGCCTTCTCCTCCTCTGTCTTGTGCAGGGAGGAACAGATAGGCTCTGGTTTCCTTCCTGGAATCCTCTTTGCCGGACATTGACTGGCCCTCTATGTTTCCCTCTCTCCTTTCAGGTACATCTTCCAGAATGATTGCAGCTGCTTGCCTGGTGCTGCGTAAGACTGATTAATGGCTGCTTCCCAAAGTTCACCTTGGTAAAACCAGGCTAGTTAATTAATAGACAGCCTCCCTTAATCACTCTCATGTTTCCCCAGCGGTCTTATAAGCCAAGGGAAGAGGCTCGTGTTTTTCAGTTGCCAATCCACGGATTTGAAAGTCTGGTAGAAGAATGGGTGTTGGGTGCTGGTCTATCTGAGTTTCCTCACTAGAGCACCCATCTGAGAGGTGGCCCTGGGGGTAATTAATTAGCATGTTGGGTTTTCCAGTGGGTTCTTTCAGTAGTGGCTGGTTGTTTGTTTGTTCTAATGGTCTGTTTGCCTTGGTAAAATCAAATTCATCATAGTTCCTTCATTGTTAACTTGTTTACCTAGGCCTCCGACTTCGTTCATCATTGGTGTGTATTTTCCATGTAAGCAGTTGTTAAAGGGCTGACTCACCCGAGCAGTAGCCTGTGGTTGGATGTAGGCTGAGGTTATTCAGTGACTAATTTCCAAGGGGAGGAGAAATTGGCTTATCATGGGAGGACTACTTTTGATCCATGCCCGTGACAGCTTCACTCAGAAGACTGGGTGGAACGGGATGGTCTTCACAGGTTGTAAAGCTGGGGAACAGTTTGGGATTGGTGGCCTTGGTGATTTCCTCTCTGAAGAGAAAGCTGTCTCAGATACCCACGTGTGGATCTGAGGATTTAGATGAAGCCAGCAAACAAAGGAATCGCGTAATCGGGAGCTAAGCCAATGTGCTTTTTCACGGCCTTAGTCACACAGGTGATCTCTTTAAGAAAAAGTAAGTGGCTTTAATTCTTTTGGGATGAAAGAGCCTCAGAAGAATCCTTTTCGGTTGTGTTTGGTTACTTCATTGTGTGGTCTGATTGAATGGTTTGTTTACAGATCCTAGACTGGAAAGGGTGGGGTTTGAAGTACAATAAACTGTACCTAAAATTCCACTTCCTCAAAGAATATATATATTTTAAATACTCCACACAGAGACATGATTACATGAGACAGTTTCCCAGAATGATTTGAAATAAACACTTTTTTCATGCTAGATTTTTTCCAGAAACAATTTAAAGATTTTCCCCTTCTTATCTTACATTCAAGAACCTTCTAAATAAGCCGTATTTGATTTAACTTACTGTGTTTTGGGAACTGAAACATACATATATGCTAGGATTCCTAACTCAAATTTCAGATAATTCACTTGAAACTGCCCCAGAATTTTTCTGGTCTTGAGAAAGTACCGGCAAACAGCTCTTTGAGCTGCTGCTGTGGGAAAGGACAGCAGCCTCTCAGCCAGGGCCATGGTGCTGAGGCTCTGGAAGAAACCGTGCTGTTTATGAGAACTGGAAGGACTCAGCTGAGAGTCCGCAGCAGTTTGGGCAATAATGGGAGGAGGAGAGACAATGCCCAACCAAGTACATGAATAAGGAAGAACAGTGTGGTTCGTACATTGCCGACGTATCTAGTGTAGATAAAGGGACATTTTCTTTGTCTGGATCGAGGTGCAGGCAAATCGAGCTGTAGTCTGGCATGGTGTTAAAGGGACCTTTCTTTCTGAGTTTAGATCATCTCTTTCTTGCTGTCTAATAAGGTCCTTTAAAGCTCACAAAAAGACAGTAGTGTTGAAATCTTCTGGGGCGAAATTGTCAGTGATATACCCAGACACGTTAACTTACTAAGAAATGAGATGTAGAGAAGAATTAGTGGTATCAGAGAGGTTGGCAGGAAAGTAAAGGGACTCAGATTCATTGAGGTGAACAGCAAGTGTGTGTGTGTGTTGCTTATTTATTTTACCTTTGAAGTTTAATATAATTTTCTCCTAAAACTCTTACTTTGAGTACTGATGTATGAAAAACCCAGATTATTTAATGCTGTTTCTTTACTCATTAGGCAAAGTACAGTTAAAAAACAGAACAATGGGGACTTGATAATGGGGGGAATCTAGTAACCACAATGTTGCTCATGTAATTGTATATTTAATGATACAAAAAAAAACCAGAACATAACTGTGTAGGTGCCTAATTCTAGGAAGATACCTCCATGGAAAGAACACTCTAATAAATGGCCAGGATTCTTTTAAACCATGAATTACAGAATCTTCCTCATCATCCTGGTTCAGTCAGACAATGAGCATCGCCCAGAGTACATGAAGTCCTCTTTTTGTTGGAATAACAAGTGGTCTCCTTATTTGATCACACAGAAGACTGGAAAGAATCTCTCTTCCCATCTCCCCACCCTTCCACCTCCTCCAAAGAGTGAGCTGCTTTGGTGAATGTGTCTCCTTGAGTGCGTGAACCCAAAGTACCCAGTTTTAAGGGTCCATTCTAGTTGTAGGTTTAAAACATTTTCCCCCAATGCAATGGGAACTTGGTGTCATTCTGTTCTTGGGCTCTGCATAGAGCTGAGGATGAAATGATGGGGATTCTTTTGAAAAGTCAGTTCTGGGAACTCAGTCATAACTTAGCAAACCGATGTAAGAATTCTACCAAAGGCTTCCAACCTCGATGCTACCCACATTGATGGAGACGCTCAACCTTAGATTACCTGTTCTGTCGGAGCTAAGTGTTTTGCCCCACCCCCACCCCGACTGTGGATAACTCGGGTGGAATGTGATTCTGACAGTGCCCCTGTAGGGTGATGGCAAGATTATTTGGAAGTGGACAAGGCAGGGCTGATAAACAGCATTACCTTCAGGTATGTGACGTTGATGGCTCATGGTGAGGGCCCATCCTCATGGGCTGAGGGCACGTTCAGAGTGGTTGATACCCAGGCAGTACTGGCTACTTTGTTAAATATTTTGGCAACCACCCACATTCCCCATCTGAATGCACGGCGTATCAGAATTATTGTTACTTGTTACATTTCTTTCTGAATTTATCTACACCTGACCTCAAGAATCAGGTCCAATGAGATTTTCTTCTAATGAGGTTTTGCATGTTTCATTTTAAAAGTTAGTTATATAACGGACATCCTAACCATTTCTTTTCACATCACCGAACGTGTTTTGGAAACACCTATTCAGCCACCTCTGTTCTTTTAAAAGAAATCTACTCAACTTTTCGTTAATTGAAATTAATTTTACATTTTCCCTTCATTGATATTCTCTAGACTTCTAGACAGTTCTGTACTCCTTGGAATCTTGGTATCTCTTTTTATTTCTCTTGCCAGAAAAGAGTGGAGGGCTTTGATCTGTGTTAATTGAGCTCAGGATCCTCCAACTCAGGATGTAATCTGAAAAGAAGGGAAAGAGCAGAGTGTAGCAATTGACCCAGTTAGGATTATTGTTCATCCTAAGTGAGTTCTAGAAATGTAAAATCCTTTTTTTTTAATGAATGGCAAATACTGACAATAGCACCTCCCACTTGTTGCACCTGATTCACCTTGAGCCCTGTCTTATGCTTTATATACAGTGGCATGCGTGATCAATATGATGGATTTGTCTTTATTCTCATTTGGGTTGATTTTTACACCGTGTGTTCTGATTGCATGGGGAATTCAGCCAGATATATACTGCTGGCTGAGCCAGTCCTTCTTCTATTTTATGACCTGTGAAGCTCTGCTCTGTTTATGACCCCTGAGCCAGACCTTTCTTTTCATTGAGCCCTGCCCGGTAGAAGATAGAATGGGAGAGGCATTTATAAAGATTCTGTGTTGACCTGCTGCAAAATTTCTATCAAATGGTTGCTCCAGCCATTCTGGAATGAGAATTGGATATGTTATCACGCAGTGACCTTGGGAATACCCTCCTGGTCTAAGGCTCTGAGCACCAGAGCCCTGAGGGTGTCCAGTGAGTGAGCAGAGAGGACCACATGGGCTGGAGTGTCAGTTCCAGGCCATGCGGAGCAGGCACTCCTGGGCCTGGCTTGGCCTTGGTTTGGATCCACAGGGGCTAGGAAGTGGGGAGAGAGTCCCAGGCTCTGAGGGAAGGGACGGGCAGCCGCGGTCGCCCCAAGCCCATGCCTCAGGTGCTATGTGTGCCCATTCCCACATTCTCATCCGGACTTTTGGAAATGTGACAGGCAAGGAGGGCATAACTTTTTGTGGGGTGGATGAGGCAGGGGTATGAGAACAGAGGGGAGAAAAGCACAGCTAACAAGATAATATGCAGACACCCAAGTTGGGTGTAGAGTGGGAGAAGAAACTAGCCTATTGTGGTCGTGGTGGTGGTGGTGGTGGTGGTGGTGGTGGTGGTGTGTGTGTGTGTGTGTGTGTGTGTGTGTGTGTGTGTGTGTGTGTGTGCTGGGGAGGGAAGGTAGTTGAGATAAAATTGTAATTATGAGTGAGGAGTCTGCATCTTCTGGGACCCCCCCAGCGGGGCCGAGGAGCCAGTTCAGTGGTGTTCAGGTCATGTACCCTCAAGGGGTACCTTCGGTTGCTAGATATACACCTTGCTTGCATCTTTTATTGATCATGTCTATTCTGAAATCCACCATAATGTGTAAAACTCGCAGGGCAGGGATTCTGCACTGCCCTGTCCTTCCAGAGACAAGATAAGGAAGCTCTGGGATCCTGCCTGCTCTTCCCCCGTGGGCTCACCTAAGAGATGTGCGCAAGAATGCATCCTCTCAAGGCCAGGATCCTGGGGGCTTCCTGGGAGCGGTGTCCTAGAATAATGCCTGGTTCTTAGCAAGGGCTTGGTAAATATTGTTTACCAAATGAATGGATTTACAAGATAAGAATTCAGTGGTATTCCAGGCTCTGTTTCATTTTCAACCTTATCTTGTTAGCTGTGCTTTTCTCCCCTCTGTTCTCATACCCCTGCCTCACCCACCCCACAAAAAGTTGTGCCCTCCTTGTCTGTCACATTTCCAGAAGTCCGGATGAGAATGTGGGAATGGGCACACACAGCACCCGAGACATGGGCTTGGGGGGACTGCGGCTGCCCGTCCCTTCTCTCAGAGCCGTCTGGACCATCTCAGCATTACCCGCTGGGGCTGTGACCACACAAAGAGTATCAAATATCCTTATCCTGAATAAATCTGTATTTTTTATTCTGCCCTTTGCTGTACCTGGTAGTTGCAAATTAGTTTCCCCTTTCCCCATTAACTTATTTTTATAAATTGAGATATGATTGGCATACGAGTTTTAGATGTACAACATATCGATCCAATATTTATGAATCACCACAACGAGCCTGGTTAATGGCCATCAGCACACAGTTAGTTTTTTTTCTTGTGATGAGATCTTTTAAAATCTGCTCTCTCAGCAAACTTCACAACACACGATACAGAACTGTGGTCACCGTGCTGTACATTATACCTAGGACATGTACTTTATAACTACAAGTCTATACCTTTCGACCCCCTTTATCCATTTCACCCAGCCCGGACCTCCTGCCTCTGGCAGCCACCCCTCTGTTCTCTGTATCTGTGGTTCTTGAATTCTGTAATTCTGTAGTTATTGTTGCTTCCAAGGAGAATCATGGGAGGCCCCATGGGGGTCCCTGCTCCCCCGAACGGGGTGGGAATGACTCAGCCCAGAAATCACTGCTCGCTGGGTAAGAAGCACTGGCTTAACTCACCTGGGACACCCTGGCAGCCTCCTTCGTCACACGGCATCACCAGGGGATGCCATGAGGATGTCATTCCCCACCGTGCCCCAGGTTCCCGTGCCCCTCTGCCCTTCGCTCTCCCCACTGCGTCTGGCCTCCCATTGCACTCCTGTCTCCTGCCTGCATCAGTTTTCCTCCCAGCCCCTGGGAGCAGGCTTCCCACAGGCTCAAGTAGAGCATTGGCAAATCCATGAAACATCCCTCCGAAGCTGCCTGCACCTCTCCTTTCCCTCTCAGGCCGTGTCCCTAGATTGTATCAGCTTGGAAAGACGGGAAAGGTACTTACTAGCTATTCTCCAGGGCTGCTACTTGGAGATGTGCCAGGACAAGTTTTAGAAAAAATAATTTCAGCACTCTTGATACCGTACACCCACATTTGTTAAGTGTCCCTAAGAAGCTGCAACCTCAGAAGGTAAAGCACGGCACTCTTTGTACTTCAGATCCCACAATGTTCAGCTCTGTGTGGTGGGACTGTGTTTCTCGGGGCTGCTGTAACAAATCGTGACAAGCTGAGTGGCTTAAAACACCAGCAATTCATTACCTGACAGTTGTGGAGATCAGAGGTCCAGTGTGAGGTTCAAGCAGGGGGTGGGCAGCGGCCCCTCCCTCTGGAGGCTCGAGGGAAGAATCCATCTCCTTGCCTCTTCCAGCTGCCAGAGGCTGCTCGCCTTCCTCCATCTTCCAAGTCATCACTGTGGCGTCTCCCAGTCTCGCTCTCCAGCCCTGCTTCTCTCCTTACATTTCCTTCACTGACTCTGACCCTCCTCACTCCCTCTTTCAAATGTGTGACCTCTCTGATTGTGTTAGGGCCACCTGGATTACCCAGGATAGCCTCCCCATTTCAGCATCCTTAAAAGGACCATCTGCAAAGTCCCTTTTGCCAGGTGTGAGTTGCAGAGGTTAGGATGCAGACCTCTTACGGAGGGAGGGGCCCTTATTCAGCCCTATGCAGCAGGGGAGCTGCCCTGTCACACAGAGGCTTCTCTAAAAGCATGACCATCAAAGTAGATTTTCTGATTTCTTGTTTTATTTTCAGATGCAGAGAGAAATGGTTTATGCAAGAGGAGATGGCCCTGGTGCCTCTCGACCTGGATCCACAGCCCATCCACCCAATGCCATCCCAAATTCTCCACCATCCACTCCTGTGCCCCATTCCATGCCTCCCTCCCCATCCAGAATCCCTTACGGGGGCACCCGCCCCATGGTTGTTCCTGGCAATGCCACCATCCCCAGGGACAGACTCTCAAGCCTGCCAGTGTCCAGATCCATCTCCCCCAGCCCCAGCGCTATTTTGGAAAGGAGAGATGTCAAACCAGATGAAGACATGAGTGGCAAGAACATTGCGATGTACCGCAACGAAGGCTTCTATGGGGACCCATACCTTTATCACGAGGGACGGATGAGCATAGCCTCATCGCACGGCGGACACCCACTGGATGTCCCTGATCACATCATTGCTTATCACCGCACAGCAATTCGGTCTGCGAGCGCTTACTGCAACCCTTCTTTGCAAGCCGAAATGCATATGGAGCAGTCACTGTACAGACAGAAATCAAGGAAATATCCAGATAGCCACTTGCCTACTCTGGGCTCCAAAACACCCCCCACTTCTCCCCACCGAGTCAGTGACCTGCGGATGGTAGACATGCACCCCCACCATAACGCCCACGGGCCTCCTCACACCATGCAGCCGGACCGGGCCTCACCCAGCCGCCAGGCCTTCAAAAAGGAGCCAGGCACCTTGGTGTATATTGAAAAGCCTCGGACCACTCCAGGATTATCCAGCCTTGTGGACCTCGGCCCTCCCCTAGTTGAGAAGCAAATGTTTGCTTACAGCACTGCTACCATACCCAAAGACAGAGAGACCAGGTAAGGGAGGAGGGAGGCGGAGAGGGATCTGTGCCTGGGGGGTGCTGAGGGCTGCCCCACAGACGTCAGCCTAAGAGGACAGAGAACCAAGCAGCCGTGAGCAGCATGCCCTCTGGGCGCTGCAGGGGCAGAGAGCAGGACCAGAGGCCACCTTGTCTGCAAAGAGTTTCTAAGTCAGTGGGGGTGAAGTGAGGCAGGCCAAAGGCCATGCTAAGGGAAGGCAGGGACACCAACAGGAGTGTCTGTGTGGGCCTCCGTAGCCGGTTCTAACTGTCCTCACGAGTATATAGAAGTCAGAGGAAAATTGTGATTAGCAGAAACCATTCAGACAAATAGTTGAAGAGCTCATGATAATTGATCTGCCACTGAAATTAAGGAGTGAGTGGTTCAAGTTTTCACTGTTTGAAACGGCAGTTTGTATTTTTCCTTGAGGAGTGTCATTTTGTTTGTCTCATCTGGTTTAGAGAAATGGAAAGAATGAGTCACTGTCATCTAGGGTGATCAAAGGTGAATTTGCATAAAAATAGGATGGTTTAGATTTAATACTCATCCAGGAGTGGTACTCAGATCAGCAAAATTGTCCTAGTTTATGAGATACTGTGGCTATTTAAACTTCTTTCCTAAAGTACATGTTTTCATAATGGACCAGCCCAGAACCTTCCTACTACATCTCACAAGCCCTCCGAAGTTCACGGAGTAATAGAAAAGCTAAACTTGATTTACCTTTGGGTATTTCTTCAGCTTGAACTGGTTGGAGGAAGCCAATGTAATGATTATAATCTCAAAACCCTGGTCAAAGAAATGAGTCCAGAAGGGGTTAAGCATTTTACCTATTGTCACATAGGGATTGAGAAGGGGGATGGAAAATAAGATCCAGGTAATCAGTTACTGAGCACCTTGTCAGAGCTGCTGTTCCCTACTCCTCACCAGAAGCAGTAATGGTACTTACATTACATGACCTTATAAAAAGTAGGCCAAAGGGTGACTGGCATGTGAATTGGCCATCTTAACTATTTACACACAAATCAAAAAGCCCTGTCCTTTTTGGCAGAGTTTTATCACAGAAAGGCCCTCTCTCCTCATCTGCGCAGTCACAGCAGAAAGATTCCAGGAAGATGGATAGATAATGAGCATGGGAGTTTGGAGATCACTAATGCAACAATAGATAATAGCTCTCTCCCACAGCTAGAAACGCAGCAGCAGTGGTTGGCTTGATTACGTAGGACTAAAACAAATTAAGGATTGAAAAACAGTATTCTCTCTCCTCCCCAAAGGCCATAGGAAGTGTAATTCTAAGCATCAGAAAAAAGGGTTGCTTCTTGTGACTGTAGAAAGCTGAGACGTGAGGGAAAAATACTGAGGCCCATGGGTCAGAGCAATGTCACAATTGGAGGAAAATGTACCAAGACAGGCTTTAAGGCTCTCAAGCTTGTGCCATATGCTTAGAAGGAATGGTCACACATCTATCACAGTGGGCCATGAAGGGCTGTCTGGGAAATGCGTGCCACCCAGACAATGGGACTTGAAGTCATAAGAACTGAGTCCAGGAAACAATACAAATTAGCCATCTCCAAGGTGTAGTGTTGGGGGCCAGACTCCATCTCCCCACCTTTTCCACCCACCCAACCCCATGCTGACTCGTCCTCTGGGTAGAAGATTAAGACCTTGATTCTGCCATGTTTCTTGTTTAGTCATTTCCCCCTTGCTGGGTTCCAGGCACATTTTGGCCAGTGATTGTGTCTGGCTTCTTCCCCAGAACCGAGTTCAGTGTCATGCATGTGGTTATCACACATATATACAACTAAATCAAAAGCATCAATAAACCCAGTTTTCACAGGACTTGCTTCTGGGAGAGATTAGCACAGATCCTCTGCTGATACCTGGAGTCGTCTCTGTATGCAGCCCGATCAAAATCTTGAAGGATTTTAGCTTTAAGTAGCATTCGTATTCTTTCATGACCCTTGCTTCCTCTTTAAAAAGGATTTGCCGACCTCAGAGACTTCCATGTCACCAAAGCTCGGAAAATGCTATGGATTTCTATTTTACATGTTAGAGGCCCTTTTCAGAAAATCCAAATTATCTTATTTCTAGAATAACAGGTATTAGAAAAATTGGCTAAAAAGATTAATGTTCGCTTAAAATACACTGCCATTATCACTAGCATATTGTGACATATGCTTGTAATTTGAAATATGATTTTCCTAATTTTCTTTCCCCAAAATGTGAAATAGCAGAGGAAGAATTTTATCTCATACATCTTGCCTAGGTGATTCCTCACCTGTAATCAACTTGTCTCCAGAGGGTGGAATTGGAGTGCTGGTATGCATGGGCTGGCCATGCTCCCTTCTCCTGCAGCCCTACACACACACACACATACACACACACACACCTTCTCCTGCAGCCTTACACACACACACACACACACACACACACACCCCTTCTCCTGCAGCCCTACACACACATGCACACACACACACACCTTCTCCTGCAACCCTACACACACATGCACACACACACACCCCTTCTCCTGCAGCCCTACACACACACACACACACACACACACACACACACACACACCTCTTTCCACTGAGATTTAAACAGCCCCATGAACTCAACCCAGGCACATAACACAAGTGTGTTTAGAATGATCGGATGATTCTCCAGCAGAAAGAAACTGGGTGCTATCTCTCCTCCTCTTCAGCTACAGTTCTGAACTCTTTGGAGAGCTTGATGACTAGGCTGAAATACAGTCCCGCTGGGTAATACTGTAAGAAGAATGCTGATGGTAGCTGTCATTGATTGAGAGTTTTTATGAGCCAACCGCTATGTTAAGTAGTTTCCATACATCCTATGATGTAATCAACATGACAATGCAGGGAGGTGTGTACAAGCCTCATCCCTAGTTCACAGATGCAGAACTGAGGCTCCGGGAGGTTAAGTACTTGTGTGAGCTCACAAAGCCAGTAAGTGGCACAGAAGGTACAGACCCATTAAAGAATCCATACTCTTTACCACTGTGCAATATTCTACCTGAGGCGTGAGAACTGTGACCCACACCTTCACCCAGCAGAGGGTAAATTCAGTTGTGAATTCTGAGCATTTCAACCAGAATTCTCCAAAAGTGGTTTCAGCATGAGAAGCTAAGTAACTGCTTCTAAAGGATATTTACAGTCATAAACATGGCAGAATTTGCATAATTATGCTGCTAAATATATGCATGCCATTTAAAATATAACTGCCCTAGCTAGTATATTAGGACAATTATGCAGAAATAGGGAAAGAAAGAAGAGAACATTCTTGGTAAATTTTATTTCAAAAAAATGAATGTCAATACTATGTCAAAGAAAACTTTTAAAAACAAGAATACCAAAAACAATTATTGAAGCACAAAATTATAGCCCGTTGTTTCACCTATACCATAATGTTAGTTTATGTATATTTAACTGCAAGCATTTTTAAAGACTCTTCAAATCCTCAAAGTCTCACTTCATGAGTACAGGGTGCTTATAAAGTGCCAAACCAGTTTCTGTTGCAATTGCATAATATTAAAAAGCAAATAAATCTGAGGGTACTTTTTATATGATACTCTCAAGTGACATCTTCCACCTAAGATGCAAAGCTACAATAACACAGGAGGGAGACTGAGGAATCTGTAGTGGTGCTTTGTTTTGGACGCTGCTGGACTCAGATGCTGTTCAGAAGAGTATTTCTCTGAAATAGCCCAAATAATGGCAGGATGTTCCAAATCAGAAAGGAAAAGTCTTTCTTTCACATCTGTACTCAGGAAACATTCAATGACAGCCTTTTTTTTTTTGAGGGAACATGATTTATAATAGCTCTATTGACTCGAAAATGAAGAATTAAAGATGAAGTAATTTCATCTTGATTCTTGTGTTTAGTCATGTGCCTAGATCTAAAGAATTTGGCGTTTCTGATCTCGTAAAGATGCTTATGATAAATTATATATCAAAGATCTGGAGAAAAAATAGTATATACAGTAGAACGTAGGTGATGGTAGGCTCTTCTCCTGGACTTCAGGGTATCGAATGGATCCTAACAGCGTTGACTTTGAAGACAGCAATGCTCATGCCTGAGCTTCTAGAAAGAAAATGATACTGAGTGATGCGGCTTTCACAGACGACATCCCTTCAGC
>JAVSCE010001144.1:0-17097 GCA_032199065.1 Smutsia gigantea
ATAATCCTAATTCCTCCCTCTTGTCCCTTGTATCATTGTTTTCACTCACTTCACTTATATATAAACATGCAAAGCTTTTGTACTTCTTATGTATAAGACATATATAAGGTTATGTAACTGAATATGTTGTTATTATTTTGAGCAAAGGGTTATATCTTAGACCAATTAAGAATAAGAATAATAAAAGTTTTTATTTTACCTTCACTTATTCCTTCTTCAGTGTTCTTCCTTATGTAGATCTGAGCTTCTAACCTATATTATTTTCCTTCTCATGAAAGAACTTTTAACACTTCCATACTGGTAACTGGTTTTAATTTTTGTTAGAGAAGATCTTTATTTCTCCTTACTTTTGAAGGATAAGTCCACAGGGTATACAATTCTAGTTTGTTTGCTTGTTTTATCTCAACACTTAAATCTCTTATTCTAGTGTGTCTTGCTTGCATGGTTTCTGAGAAGTCAGACATTAACTCATCTCTGGCTTCTTTCAGGATTTTTTTCTTTATCTTTGATTTTCTGTAGTTTGAAGATCAGGTATCTAGGTGAAGTTTTGTGTTTTTTTTTTGTATTTATTCTGCCTGCTGTTCTCTAAGCTTCCTGGATATGTGGTTTGATGTCTGACATTAATATGGGAACATTTACAGTCATTATTGCTTCAAACATATCTTCTGGTCCTTTCTTTACCCTCTGGTATTCCCATTATATGTACGTTACATCTTTTGTTCTTGTCCCCCAATCCTTAGATACCCAGTTTTTTTTTTAGTCTTTGTCTTCTTTGATATTTGGTTTTTGAGAATTGTACTGTTATATCCTCTAGCTCAGAGATTCTTTCCTCATCCATGTGCCGTCTGTTAATAAGCTCATCACAGGCATTTATTTTTTTCTATTGCATAGCTTTCGGTCTCTGGCATTTCACTTTGGTTCTTTATCAGGATTTCCATTTCTCTGCTTACATTGCTCATCTGTTCTTGCATTGATGTCATCTTCATCCATTAGCATTCTTACCATATTAATCCTAGTTATTTCATATTTCCAGTCTGCTAATAACAATATCCTGCAAGGTCTAATTCTGATGCTTGTTATGTCTCTTCAAATTGTGTTCTGTGCCTTGTAATTTTTTCTTGATAGGCAGACTTGATGCAGTGGAAAAAGGAACTGCTGTAAATAGGCCCTTATTAATGTGGCAGTGAGGTGTGGGGGATGGGAAGCATTCTATAATCCTATGGTTAGGGTTCAGCATTTTAATGAGCCTCTGTGTGTGGACTGTGAACTTTTTACAGTTTTTTCTCTCCATGTAGGTGAGCTGGAGTTGTGTACTTCCCTTCTCCCATCTGGGAGACTAAAGCTGGCTGGAATTGGGTATTACCCTTTCACAGGTCAGTTAGCCTTTGATATATAACAACAGTTTAGGCTCTGGCTAACTAGTCCCTGAGGGCAAGGCCTTGTTAAGAAGAACAGAGTGCTCTGCCATTTCTAAACGGTTTCTTTTCCCCTTCCTTTGCCTGAAGTCTGAGGGGATTTTTCTCCTTATTTTACTGTACGAATATGAATGAGCTCCTGGAGGTAAATGGCACAATATTGTGGGGGTTCCCAATGGCAGGATCCTGCTGCAGTTTTTAACTCCCGGAGTTGTTCACACTGAGCTGTCAGCAATTCACCAATTACAGTTCAGGTTTCCCCCCCACCCCGGTACCTCTTCTCCCACTGGTTTCCTGTTGTGAGTCTCTGTTCCAGTAATGCACATATCCCTCGCTTTGCCTGACTGTCTCTCTAGTCTTGGGGACTGCAGTTTGCCCCATATCCTACCCTCTCTTTTGAATTCAAGAGGAGTTGATTGTTTTGGTCTCTTCAGCTTTTTGTGTTTTAGGACTGACTGGTAACCTCTGAGCTCCTTACATGCAGAACCAGAAATTGGAAGTCTCCTTCATATTTAAAAATTACTTAAAAACAAGAGAAATAGAAAAACACGTAAAAAGATAATAGATGAAATCAAAGACTGATAAATTAAATATACTGAAAGTGTATTACCAAACTCAACAGCCAATTTCTTAAACAGTGTTTAAGTGAATATATTTCAATAATGATCTGGGTTTATCTAGTATAATACTGTTTGCTGCCATATTTGTCAGCCTAACTCATTGTGTCAACAGGAGAATGCAGCAAACAAATGTAGTATTAACAACGGAAATGAAAAAGCATTCAATAAGACACAGATGCTGTTTCTAACAGAAATTCTAAATGACAAAAAGAAAACCCAAACAATCTAAGTATAACTAAAAAGAAAATATTGATCAGAAATCACTGCAAATATCCTAATGAAATATTAAAATTATTTTCATTAAAAGCAGGAACTAGACAAAATACTGTATTGTTCAATATCACTTCTAGCAAATTTAATCTGGTAAATAGAACTTCAAGCAAATTTAATAGCACACACAGACAAAACAAGAACAAAATCAAAGCTCTAATGTGTTCTACTTCTTTTTTTCTTCTAATATCTCTGGAATAGAAAAGTTTGCCTCCTTTATCACTACTGGCATACATCTCTTTTTGATTGAACAAAAAGTATCCATTTTTCTTTCTTGCTGATAGGCATGCGAGTTGGTTTTAGTTTCCAGCTAATATGAATAAAACTTTTTTTGGTATTGTTAATGTACAATCACTTGAACAACATTATGGTTACTAGACCCCTTATTATCAAGTCTCCCCACATACCCCACTACAGTCACTGTCGATGCTATGGAATCATTACTTGTCTTCTCGATAAATACTGCCTTTCCCGTGTCCCCCGCCGCTGCATTATGTGTGCTAATTATAATGCCCCTTTTCCCCCCTTATCCTTCCCTTTCCACTCATCCTCCCCAGTCCCTTTCCCTTTGGTAACTGTTAGTCCATTCTTGCATTCTGTGAGTCTGCTGCTGTTTTATAAGCTTTTTCTTTGTTCTTATACTCCACAGATGAGTGAAATCATTTGATACTTGTCTTTCTCCACCTGGCTTTTTTCACTGAGCATAATGCCCTGTAGCTCCATCCATGTTGTTGCAAATGGTAGGATTTGTTTTCTCCTTATGGCTGAGTAATATTCCATTGTGTATATGTACCACATATTCTTTATCCATTCATCTACTGGTGGACACTTAGGTTGCTTCCATTTCTTAGCTATTGTAAATAGTGCTGTAATAAACATAGGGGTGCATATGTCTTTTTCCAACTGCGCTGCTGCATTCTTAGGGTAAATTCCTAGGAGTGGAATTCCTGGGTCAAATGGTATTTCTATTTTTAGTTTTTTGAGAAACCTCCATACTACTTTCCAGAATGGTTGAACTAGTTTACATTCCCACCAGCAGTGTAGGAGGGTTCCCCTTTCTCCACATCCTTGCCAACATTTGTTGTTGTTTGTCTTTTGGATGTTGGCTATCTAACTGGTATAAAAGTATCTATTTTTATAACATTTTAAATTCTATATTTTAAAACAACTTAAATTCTGAATTCTATAAAATTGGGAGCCAAGTTACTATAGTCTAGAAGCACTCTTAGCTACCCAATATCTCAAGGTTCTGGATACTATAAGATGTTTAAGGCAAAAGTTGTAAATCACTTTTTGGTATTTTATTGTTTCTTATTTTTACAAAGACATTGTTATCCTAAATTTTGGGGGTATTGACTAGGATTGACTAGATCAATAAGTACTAAATTATCAAACTGTAATGTGGAATAATCAGACAATATTAATATTTCTTCCAACTTCACTTTAGTCCTATTTGCAACTTATAGAGTGAAGAGGTCCTAAATATATTTCAAACATGTTTATATTCTATGGAAATTTGATATATGTTATGTACAGGTAATACTATAAACACTTTGTGCTATGAATTAATATAAAAAAAGTAAAACATTGCAGTTGCTTCAGATTTGCTTGAGTGTGGCAAATATTTTATGTTGGCTCTGATTTTCCAGTTAGTTTTCTTTTGGAATCTAAGTAAAACTGTACCTTTGAATGAAATGATTTTGGAAAAGGTTTTATTGATTTCTCAGTTTGGAATCAAATTTTTGATACCATGCAATTTACTTTAGAATTTAGAGAAAATTTTATTTAATTTTTTAAAATTTCACTCAAAACTGCATTTGAAGTTTATACCTCTGTTCTTTTGTTCTTTTTATTGTGAGATAGTTTATCTTAGTTACCTAAATTGAAAATCCTAACTCCTACCAGGCCAGACTATTTATTCAAGAATTGAAGATCTATAGTCTAAACATACAGGTTCTACCCCTCATTATGAGGAATTCGATATAAAAGTTGAACGATTCAGAAAGGTTACAGTGGAAAATTAGCCTAGCTCCATTCTGGTCTCAGCAATAGTTCTCTGCCACAGCAGTAGCTCACTGCTCCAGAGAATGCACACATTTTAAAAACTAGTGTCAGGCGTATGAGATATACAACTTCATTTAATTATCCTTCAAACATGCTGGAAAATAAATTTTTATTATTCTTTTCTTAAAGGCTGAGCTGTTTTAAATATGTCTACTAATGTTGACCTCGTAAGTGATTAAATAGAAATTCAAAAGCAAGTGTGCCTGGCAATGGAGCCTCTTCTCCTTTATGTTCAGAACCTTCCAGTTATAATCAGCTACTTCATCTAGATCTCTGTGCTGTGTGTGGTACATAGTTAGCATGAAATAAATAAATTTCAAACAAATGTTATTAAAATCTGATATTACATTTTGCAAGCTGACTTGCTTTGGCAGCAATAATTTTAAAATGTCACCTAAAAGGTTATTTTATCCTGCATATTCCTTCTTAGCTGGAAGCTAGTAACCTGTATGTGTATCGGTAATAGTCAAGTCAAAAATAAAACTGTTTATAACATGGTAGCATTTCCTATTTCCTGCTATATACCATTTTCAAAATATTTACCTTAGTTTATTATTAGTATAAATACATATTGAAAAATCTCATTTTCAATTAAAAAAATTAAAACTATTGATAATTTGTTTAATAAAGTTGAGTTCAATTTAGACATCAGCATCTCTATTAAACTATTACATCATTAGCCATGTTAATCATTTTTAATTTCGTTACGTATGAGTCAATAATTAACCTGAATTATTGAACTAAAATTTTTAAAAGTTCAAAGTAGAGTCAAGCTATTGAGTTTTTCTGTGTTTTAACTTAGGAAGGAGCATTTTTGAACATCTATAGCAGAAATAGGCTCTCCTTGAAAAGGAAATATTATTTAGGGAAGAATTAGTCATTTTAGGAATTGAAAGGCAGACGCAGTTATACAAAGTGAAGGCTTCTAACGTTCATAGCATGTAATACATAAATATTCCCAGCATAGCTTGAAGGAGCAATTAGTGGCCTAACCAAGGATGTAAAATCCTGATGCGAGCTAGGATTTGCTCTCAATAAAAAATACAATATACAGTAGGTGAAAGAAAGTTTTATGTATGAGAGTAAAATGAATAGCACCATAGGAAATAAGTTATTTGCTGTAGTAAACATCAAAAGGGCAAGAATTACAATTTGATATGTCTCCCAAGGAGTGTGAAGCTCAGATAAAGAACTGAGCCTGAAACTGGAGAAGTGCCTACTTAGTATGAATAGAAGTCTCCACACTGTACCCAGGCCCCGAAGTGATATATCTCCCATACTATGCTTTAAGATGACTATTTCATTATTAGAAACTACCACAGCCTATCTTAGTAAAGCTTTGTTTGTTTATAGCAGGAGCACAGAATCTATTATGATTCTGTAAAACAAAAACATGTAGAAGTGATCTTTTAGAAATAGCCCATGAAAAAAAAATTGTAGGTAACAGTTATTTTCAGTATGCTCTTGAAAAACAAAGCCTGAAATATTAGAATTCAGTTAAAGGTGGAATATTATTTAACCTTAAACCACTAACCCTCCCACAAAAATGACTTTTGGTGGAGGTTGGGTGTTTATTATGGGCCAGGTACCCTTCTAAACGCAGATGTATATTATTTCATTTAAACTGCACATACCTTGATTATGTAAATGCTATTATTATTCCATTTTTCAGGCTAGAGAAATGAGCATATGAAAATAAGCAACTTACCCAAGGCCCCAGAGTATGAAAGCAACAAATCCAAGTGTTGTGACCTAATGGATATTCCTGTTATCCATGTCAAGAAAAGTGTAAAACTGGTCATATAATTTCCTTATTACATTTCTTCTCTGAGTTGCAGTGGTTCTTTTTTTAAAAATTTATTTATTGCGTAAGTTGTTTGATGTGTCTTGAATTCGGCAGATAACTTTTGACAAGCCAAATAAAATTTTCATATGATAGCACACTGCAGAGGAAGCTGCTGATATTAAAGATAGGTGGCTGAAGTTGGCTTACACTGTCCCAGGTGTTATGGAAATTAAAACAGGTCAACTATCTAATACTTCATTATTGCTCTTTTCAAGGAGGAAAAGTAAGAGTCTCTAGAGCTTGTTTACATGGTTCTTTCAGGTTTCTAATGCACTAAAAGAAGTCAAGTCTTAGTTGATGAATGCCTTTTAAATCTTTGAAGCATGCTTGATAATATCTCCTTGGCCAAAGCAAACCAAACGGCCAACACCAGAGTTTGGGGATGGAAAAATAGAATCCATTTTGTAATGGGGGTAGATGCAAAGTAACATCGTATAGAAGATTAAATATAGGGATGTAAAGAATACGTAGCCACTTTGCAAACTTCTGGAGTCCACCTTTCAGCTGCAAACTATTTACATTCTTCCCACATACAAATTATGTTAACCCCAACACTAGGTCTCTCAAAAGTCTTTTCTGAATTACAGCAATAACTTGAGGTTCAGGCTTTCATGACTTAAATCAAC
Source organism: Smutsia gigantea (assembly GCA_032199065.1). Lineage (NCBI taxonomy): Eukaryota > Metazoa > Chordata > Mammalia > Pholidota > Manidae > Smutsia > Smutsia gigantea. The sequence goes on from JAVSCE010001144.1 coordinate 6,842, forward strand.
TTAAAGAGCAGTGGAAGTTTTCTGGGTGTAGCTCTTCTTGATCCACAGATATATGAGCTAAAATGGTTACTTACATGCCTTCCACAAACCAGTATATAATGGGGGAGAGAATAGATAGGCTCAATAGAAACTTATTCAAAGAGGGTAAGGGGCAGCCAGTAGCAGTCAGAGGTCCATAAAAATTCTGAAATCTCACAGGGCAAATATTTCAGGGCCTCCTAATCCGGGGGTAGACAATGTCCTTTGATGAGAGTCGTGCTGCTCACAGGTAGCATCTCTGAGTTCCATTGCTCTTGAATACTGTATTTTCTTCCTGTGTTCTTGAGATATCCTTTCTTTTTCAAAAGAAATAGCCCAGGTTTACAACTGAGTGGGCTTTTCTGCCTTCTTCTTTCCAGTTGTTGGGGAGTCCAAAGCCTCTTTTTATTTTCTACCATTATAGCAAAAACTGTATGGGTTTCCTATGATTTCATTGGAGTTGACTCCATTGGACAAATGCCACACTCATATTAGGCCTTTTTGAGACACACCTTTTTCTCTGTTTTGGGTGGTATATGAACTGCTGTAATACAAAGTCCTTAGGCTTCTTTGAGATTCTAGAATGTAAAAGATTAAGAGTAGAAGACATATTTTAGGCTTCTGAAAAGGTCTTTTGTGTACCTGAGAAGATGTGTGATCTGATGTCTTAACATCCTATATATCTACCCTGATCTTGATTTAATATTTGCCTTGAGGCTATTTTTTTCAGCTCTAGAGAGATACAGGGATGTATAATATTGTATAAGTTTAAGCTATACAACATAATGATTTGATATATGCATATAATGCAAAATGATTACCACCATAAATTTTGTTAATATCCATCATCTCACATGGTAACAATTTTTTTCTTATGATGAAAACATTTAAGATCTATTCTCTCAGCAACTTTCAAATATATTAATACAGTATTGTTATTTATAGTCACCACGATGTACATTATATTCCCAGAACTCACCTCTCTTTTAACTGGAAGTTTGTATGTTCTGATCACCTTCAACAATTTCCCCTGCCTTCCACCACCCACTGAGACTATTTTTTACCTTGATAATCCCTTGCAGGAAAAAACTAGGATGAGAAATACATTGTTTTGCTATGTTTTGTTTTGTTTTGGGTGTTTAACAGACTGTCCAGGATGCTTGATATTTCTTCTAAATTCTGCTAAAGTTAATTTTTTTGTTTAGCACATCTATCTCTGATTTTATTAAAAGCAGCTAAAAAATGCCATTTTTGTTTTGTATGGAAGACTCCCCAGCCAGACATACAAGTTCATCAAGCACCTTGCTCGGTTCGTCAGTATGGCATGTGAGAGCATCGCCAAAATGTACAACACTACATAACCCGAGTCCAGTTTTTCTAGCTTCACATCTTCCATCTTTTACTGATTCAAGATGCAAAGGGACTTGAAAACAGACCTGCCATTTTAATAGCAGGAGTGAGTGTCAAAGAACTGCAGCCACCATTAATCTGCCACAATCTGCAAGGTGTTTAAATTATATGTAACACTTGAAACTAATTATTGGAACTAAATGAAATGGCTCTGTTTCAATAATTTTAGTTTAGAAACTCTGACTCCTTATTCTCTTAGCATATATGTCCCAAAATTAAACTGGGAGAAAACATACTCCTTTGCACTGGAAGTAAGGTAAAACAAAACTAGATAGAAATGTTAACCCGAGCCCACCAGTTATGCCCCAAGGCAAGAAACTGTAGCCTAGTTGGTGGTAGGCTGTGAGAGAAATTTCTCTGTTCCAAAGTTTATAATTGTAATAATAAAAATACCTAGTTCTGGTTTTAGGTCCAGTAATGTTACATTGAAAAATCCCAACTCATTTAACTCCAAAACCAGAGTGGGTAGTGCTGGGAATTTTATTTGATAAGAAATAAGGAAACAGTGAATATTTTAATTAACCTTCTTGTTTTCCTTTATTCCTTCATTTTCTTCTACTGAGATTAAAATGATTACAGTAAGTAACATACTAAAGACAAAAACTTTAATTCTCAGCTGAAAAGAATTGCATATGTACCTTTAGACAACCATGCTCTGTCAATATAGAGCTGGAGGGCTTTATATGTATTTACAGTTTCATCATACAGATTTTTTAAAGTGTACAATTAAGGTCGAGCTTTCATAAAATTAATGTTTTTACTGACCCCTGAAGGATGATTTTCTCTTGTGAGTTTGTAGTGGGAAAAATAACATTAACTATTTATAAAACTTGGTGCCACTGGCCAGATTAGTGTTAAGGCAATAGGAACTTTAATCATCAATGCAAATGGTAATACAATTGTTCCTAAATACACCCTGTGATTTAAATTGGTTATTTAACTCTGAATATTTTAGCACTGCTTTTGTTCATTTCAGGCATTTCTACTAAAAGAACATTTTGTTTGATGATTAGGTGGTACTGATACCCAATAAAAAATGCACAAAACAAGTCCACCTATTATCTGTAGATTCATCTGTTTGTAAATCAGTTCTGCAGAAAACATATGGTATCAATTCACGCTGCAGCAAAATCTTTAATTTGGTATTGTTGGAAAAGAGAAGTGCTATCTTCTATTACTGCCTCCTCATCAGGCAGACATTCAGCAAGGTCAGCTCCATAAAGCTTTATTAATCATTCTGCTACTGTGTGCATTTCTCAAACCAATACCATATGTGGGCTTACCCTATTAAGGTGCTTCTGTGGCTCTTTCACTTTTAGTTTGAAAAATTATAAAATAAAACATAAGGTTCCTAAAGAGCTCAGCACGTCTACGTTTACAATATTTCATTCAGTTTTCTTCAAAAGCAAAGCAATTGGTCTCAAAGTGATGCCCCAGTTTAACTAGTAGCAGAAGATTATTGGAAAATATTTTGTTGTATAAGACATGAGATAAATTGTTAACATCTGTATTTACTACTTACACTATTTGTTCATTTCCTTTGGAGTCAATTCCTATTTCATGGGTCAAAAATCAACAGTATGTTTGTTTCACCTTTTTCAGCATTATTGGATATAAATAATGTGGGCTGGAAAAGCCAGTCTTCTAGTTTCCCCATAATCCATTTTGAAATATTAAGAAAACATATAACAAATGCATTTTATTTTATAACAAACTAATGTTATGTTCTAACATTTATTGTACAAGAGTGAGATTGCAGAAATTATAACAAATATCACTGAAGATAGCTAGTAACAACATACATGTACCCAGAAGAGTATGATGTAATGTTTGAACATGCACATATTTAAATCTACTTAGAAACTGCTAGAAAAACAGTACACAATTATACTCAATTATTAGAAGAGTGAATATATGCTGGCATCATTAAATGGCACATAGTTTCTGGAAAATAGAACCAAAAAGTTCTTTGTATATTTATAAGAGAATGAGAGTGAAAGGGTCAAATAATGATTTAGTACTAATGGAGCTTTCTGCCCCATCACCATACTTAAAGTTTTTGTAAAGGTTATCAGTAAGTTCCAATATTCAAAAATCCAATCCATACTTCTAATCTTACTACATTTTTCTGAGATATTATAAATTTTGACCACTTCCTCATTGAAATCATTTTTTTGTTTTGTTTTGCTTGCTTGCTTTTCTTTACCCCAAATTATCTAACTATTCTTTTCATCAGGCCACCCTTTCCTGGATTCCTTTTGCTTATTCCTTCTTCTAAATGTCAGAATGTCCCAGTGTGGGTTCTGCAAAGTAGCAATGTCTGCTCTCTTTGGCACAGTCCTACTATAATCATTTTGATTTCAATGAGGAGAATATTAAGAACAATGAAAACAAAACAAAACAAGTTATTATTAAAGTGATTCACTATTACTTTGTATCTTATCATATAAAATTCCCAGCACTACCCACTCTAGTTTGGAACCAGATAAGACCAGCTAAGCACTGGGAACTAATTATTTTTATCATTACAGTTATAAATGTGGAACAGAGAAATGACTCTCACAGCCTACCATCAAACCTTGTAAACAACTAGGCTGCAGTTTCTTTCCTTGAGGCATAATTTATAGGCTCAGCTTAACATCAGTATACAGTTTTACCTCACTTGCAATGTGAAGGGATATGTTTCCTTCCAGTTTAACCAAAAAAAAAAACCACACCTCTAGTTAGCTGAAATATATGAGGCAACTACAAAATTCCAATATAAAAAATGTTACAAACTTACAAAAACTTTAAACTTTGTAAAAGAGTATAAAAATTTAGAGAATGAAAAGATGATAAAAAGGAATTCACTATACAGAATTTCAGGATACTCAGCATGTGAAATAAAATTTCATCACTTAAACTTGACTGAAAATTCCTAAATCATTATTCCTGGAATCCTTTAGTATTAAATATTAAGTTGGATAATAGCCCTGAATACTCTTTCAAGAATTATTCATAGTTAATATCTATTTGCTTCAACTAAGAATCATAGAAGAAAAGAGGAGTTCGATTTTATGTCCTTTTTCTCTTGAGCTTATTTTGCAGATTATTTTCTAAAACACCTGTAAGTTTTGTGAAGCAGTGTTCTTAATTTCCTAGGAGTCGCAATATGTCACCGATACAACAACTACTAAGCTATAATTAAGAGACATTTTCCTGAGTGAAAGATTTGATACTATACTAAGTTTATTTTCTATCCATGCTCACAAAAGTTTCTTGTTTTAAAAAAAACAGAAAATATGTCTGTAACCGCCAGTGTGGATATTATCAGGGTAAGCCTTCAGTTGCTCTCTTATTGATTTCCAAAATAATAGTCTATAGAAATAAATCAAATATAGTAAGACATCAATTATTATAGTCAATCACCTTTCTTGGTGGGTCCTTGAAATCTCTCTTTGGTGTTTGGTAGAATTTGACTCACAGTGGTTTTGTAATGGCAGTTAGTACCATGTGCTATACCTCAAGATCTATGAACATACTGAATACCCAGGGGTAACAGACACAGTTTTCTTCCCAGTTTTCATTTAATGACTTGAATATCAGAGGATAGGGAATTATCAAATTCAGAAATAGCTTCAAGGTGAAATCCAGAACAGAAGCAATTTACTTACGCTAATTTCGGTTCACATATACGCAAACAATTTCATAGAATTGTCAACACTTTATTATCATAAATCTTTCTTAAGGAATGGATGCTGCCTAGAAATATTTAAATTTAATATATTAACTTTAGTTAATAAGCAATTTACATACAAATATTGAACACGAGTCACATACATTTTTATTGTTATAAGCAACATAAATATATTTTATGTCACCCTCATCTTTCCACTTCTCTTTGTCCATTCTTATATCTTCATTGTCATCACATACACACACTCTTGAGATAAAGCTGATGTGGGAAGTTTTTCCCCAAAATTGAGAAAATGCCAAAGTAAGACATCTCACTATTAAGATATCTGTCCAAATTCACGTGCTATTTTTGACTCTCCCACTGAATGCATGTTTAATTTGGGTAAATTACCTATGTTCTCTTCTCCAGTTTCCCTATGATTATTTGGGATTAGCTGATGGGATGGATTAAAATATTGCTAATATACTTGATCCTTGAACAACATGGGGGTTAGGTCAGTCAAAAATCCACATATAACTTTTGATTCTCCCAAAATGTAACTACTAATAGTCGACTGTTGATTGGAAGCTTTACTGATAACATAAACAGTCAATTAACCCCTATTTTGTATGTTATATGTATTATATACTGTATTCTTAAAATAAACTGGAGGAAACAAGTAGGTTTTTTTCAAATTGTCATTAATCTCCAAAATTTTTCCAACATATTTATTGAAAAAAATCTGTGTATAAGTACATGACCCATGTGTTCAAGGGTCAACAGAATATCAAATACTAAGTATATAAATATCCATGAACACTGTATATAATTTTCAAATCCTTTACTTTATTCAGTGCCAATGCCTGCATATGCTTTGAGTTCAACAGAACAGTTAAATGACACGGCAGGATGTGACTGAGAGACTTCAGAATGAACTTATATTTAGTGTAATGTATATTCAGATGGTTAGAGTTGCAATAATATGTATGTACATAAAGGCTAATATACATACATATGTTTCCTAGTTCTGTCCATAGAACTGGTTTAGAAGCAATGACACCTAAAGGCCAATGAGCACACCCATCACCCAGATGTTGGTTTCTAATACCATTCACTAAGAAAAGGGACCAGAACACCTTGGCAAAATCACTCATTCTAGCTGTGTGAAAGGAATAATAAAGATGGGCCTCAAGCACCTTGTAGTAAGAGAAAGTAAAGAAGTGGTATGAAACAAAGGGCATGTGAAAGGACATAGAAGCCAACCTGAGAGAGCATCCTATGAACAAAGTTGAAAAAATTTAAAAACAAAATAAATAAAATAATGTAGTATTGGTTTATAATCCAAAGTATAAAATAAATACCCTTGAGTGTATACAGATATAAATAAAAGATCAATACATTAAGCAGGGAAAAGGAATAAAACTTCCTTACAGATTTCCAGATGATCTTTGTAGCTAAACCTCCAGGGGGTTGTGTGGAGCTTAATCCTTCTACTCCTTGAAGTGAGCTAGACTTATGACTTGTTTCCAATGAATAGAGTAAAGAAAGAGAAAAATAGTAACTTTACATCAGAGAAACTGACAAATGCTACCTTAAACAAGTGATTAAGGTTAAAGACATCAGTAACTCCATACAGCTTATCATGTACTCTTTGATATGATGAAAAGGGCATTTTGCTCTGCTGTATTTTTTTCTTTTAAACCTTAACCCCATTCAAATCATGAGGAAAAAGAACTCAGGCCCAAACTAAAGATATTCTGTGAAATTTCTGTCAATACTTCTCAAAAGTATCAAGGTCACTAAAAACAAAGAATGACAGAAAATTTCATAAACCAGAGGAGTCTAAGGAAACATAATAATGAAATGCAGTGTGAAATCCTGGATGGGATCTTGAAAGACATAATTGGAAAAACTGATGAAATCCAAATCAAGTATAGAATTTAGTTAATAGTAATGTACTAATATTTGGTTTCTTAGTTTTGGTAAATTTAACTTAGCGATTAGCATTAGGATGAACGGTACATAGGAATTCTTTGTACTGTCTTTTCTACAGTTTTATAATTCTAAAATTATCCCAAAAGAAAACTTCCTTTTAAAAGAGTATATGACAAAACACTTAAAGATTCTTGTTTTAAAAAACATTACCGAATGGACTATACATATGATTAGTAATTACAAATTAGTGTCAAGATTTTCATTGCCAATTTCCTCATGAATATTATCCACCTCCCTGACATATTTTGATGCAATAATAACTTACAAAGTTTAGAACTTTGGAGAATTAGTGCATTAAAATGAAATAGGTATAATGACATTACAGAGCAATTATCTGTGACTTGTTAAACTGAAAATGTTCTGACACTTTGACCCAGATATGTTGTGACTGTCAGGAGTTTATTCTAGAGAAAATATTTATATGTGTAATAGGAGACATCTGTAATGATGATTTGTTACAGAATTTTTAATTATGAAAAAATAAATATCTATCAGCAGGGGAGTTGATAAAATATGTTGAACACCAAAATAAGTATAGAAAGATCCTAAAAAAGGATTTACCACTCACTATTTTTAGCAATACCTTTGTTGGAAATTCAGCTAACTTTATTTATTTTTAAATGCCACACTTAAATAAAAGCTATTAAAAAATAAAAGTAATAACAGGAGAAGAGATCCTGATGATGAAAGACAATTAATTTTTTAAAATAGAATTTTAAGTATTAAAAATTTAATTTTGATCTTTAGCTATCAATTAGGCAGAAAGATCCTGAGCTTCTTTATGAAAATAATTATATTATTGCAATTATTTTCTTTTTGGTAACTCTTAAAACCATACAAAATATGTTTTATTATTTAGTTTTGCCATTAGTAGGTCTTAGAGCCACAGGTGAACTTCCTGACCTATTACTTCCTCAGGACCAAGAGGAGATGGCATTGGTTGGACACAAGGGGCACTTTGATTCTAAAACTCTAAGATGCATAATACTACATAAAGCAGGGAGGAGAAAATGATAGATTATTGTTTATTTCATCACAGGTGATATGATCCTACTGAACTGATAATACATCTTTTGACTTTCTTTTTGAGGTAGAGCAGATACACGGGATAAGCATCATGATTAGTTTTTCCTGCCTATGATGAAAAATGCTAAGATATAAACAGTATATTAAGAACAGGAGAGACTCCATCTTAAGGCTAAGATTCCATTTTAAAACCAGGGAGTTAGGAGATAAGATTCCTCTCATATTTTATGGTGATTAGCCAACAACCAACCCTATATTAAGGCAGGGCAAGCAGTCCCAAATGATATGTTCCCACTGCTTGGGAATAACCACCTTGGAGAAGAACAGGACTAAGAAATTCCTTGTGTTAAGTTTATCTGACAGCACATCTAGAGGACTGACCATGGATGGTGACATAATACCTCTATCACTGCAGATAGACATAATGAGGCCATATGTCAGCCTCTACTCCTCTGGCATCTCTCCACCGAGGTTGTCCACACTCCCTTTTCTTTAGTGTGTACTTTGCTTTAAATAAAACCTTCTTGCCTTCAACTTTTGTGTTTTTTCTCTGAGTTCTTCCAAATCTGTTGGAAGGTTAAGAGACCCTCTTCCATCACCAGTGGCAAGTGTCTTTTATACTTGGCTATTTCATTCAGATTTCTAGTCTTAAGCACAAATTTTCTCTCCTTGTTTTGCTTCAGACAAGTAGGGAAGGGCCACTGAGATTTCTGATTTGAGGCTTTGCAAGTTCCCATCACCTGGGTAACCCAGATGGGACTGCAGCTGTATGATGTTCCTCAGGAGCTTGCCCAGAAAGTCTCCTTTCTTTGTCTAGAGAAGTTCTCAGAACATAATCTCACTCCACCCAGTGCTCCATGGCTCCTTCAAATTATGGCTGGTAGGGGCTTAGTTCCCATGCTGCACAGATTCAAGTAGACACTAGACCCCAGGTGGCCCTGGCTTTAGGAGTAGGCAAGGGATTTGCCCTCTGCCAAGCAGTAGACAATGAACTTCCCTTTCCTCCTCTGTTCTTCCTTGGTCTTTACCATCTGCATGGCTGTACAAATAAAGAAACCACTTTTCCTGGCAAATAAAGGACCTCTTTTCCTGACACTGTGCAACTCTGACATTCATTACTACTCTTGCTTTAATGAATTCATTCCTTTACCTATACTCAGCTGACCTGTTAGGGAATTCTTTCCTGATCAAAGTTAAGCCCTCCCTCATCCAGGTTGAGATTTCACCTAGCCATCAGAAGAGACCTCCTGAGATCGGAGTGTCCAGGAACACTTAAAAGTTGCATTCTTTACATTATTGCTTCTAAATAAATATGTATTTACTACTGGTGTTTCCTGAATTTCTTGATATACCAGACATGATACAGAGAACAAATTGTGATCAGAAAAAGCATTGGAGAAATGGGCATTGGGTGAAATAGGAATACACATGCATAATCCTCTTTAATTAAACACATATACACATGCACACTTTTTATAAAAGAAGGTACATTCTTGGAAGCTAGGAATATATTATTTCATGAATATTTCAATTAATAAAATTTCAAAATCTAAGAGAATATGACTAGCAGTTATAAAGACCAACAGCACTTAAATAACTATCAAAAAGCAATTAATTATCTTAAATACAATGGAAAACATACAATTTATAATATATTACTCACTTTTTATTCTGAATTGGGTCTGTTCTTGAATTCAAAAGTAAAACCAAAGTTTATGGGTAATTAGTTGTTATATTATTACTTAAATTTGTAACCTTTAAGGCAATAACCATTTTTGGCATATTGAAAGTTATCACATTTTTTGTGTGAGATTTACAAAACAAAATGTGTATCTCTATTTTGAAATAATTGCTTGTAGTACAGCTTTCTCAATTTTTATCTTCCAGTTAGTAAGGGTTTGTATGGAAAAGACTGTCCCAGACTAAGTAAAAATAGTTAATACATGGTGACAAAAATATAAATCATTGTGAAACTTTCTGACAAAAAACATTATATTGTATAAGTATACAATTGTATTTGCATAGATTTATGCTATTCTAAGAAAATATTCTACTCACATCTTATTTAATTGAAATAACTAAAAAAAATTAATATATGGATGCTCATTTCTTGTTTGTAAAATTTAAGTGCACCTGCTTCATATATTTTATT
>JAVSCE010001145.1:0-33932 GCA_032199065.1 Smutsia gigantea
TGATTAATTAGGAGAGTGTTGTTAAGTCTCCATGTATTTGTGAGCTTTTTGATTTCTTTCTAAAATTTATTTCTAGTTTTATACCTTGGTGATCTGAGAAGTTGGTTGGTAGGATTTCAATATTTTTGAAATTACTGAGGTTCTTTTTGTGGCCTAGTATGTGGTCTATTCTGGAAAATGTTCCATGTGCACTTGAGAAGAATGTGTAACCTGTTACTTTTGGGTGTAGAGTTCTGTAGATGTCTGTTAGGTCCATCTGTTCTAGTGTGTTGTTCAGTGCCTCTGTGTCTTTACTTATTTTCTGTCTGGTTGATCTGTCCTCTGGAGTGAGTGGTGTGTTGAAGTCTCCTAAGATGAATGCATTGCTGTCTATTTCCTCCTTTAATTCTGTTAGTATTTGTCTCACATATGCTGGCGCTCCTGTGTTGGGTGCATATATATTTATAATGGTTATATCTTCTTGTTGGACTGACCCCTTTATCATTATGTAATGTCCTTCTTTATCTTTGCTACTTTCTTCGTTTTGAAGTCTATTTTGTCTGATACAAGTACTGCAACACCTGCTTTTTTTCTCTTTGTTGTTTGCATGAAATATCTTTTTCCATCCCTTCACTTTTAGTCTGTGTATATCTTTGGATTTGAGGTGAGTTTCTTGTAGGCAGCATATAGATGGGTCTTGCTTTTTTATCCATTCTGTTACTCTGTGTCTTTTGATTGGTGCATTCAGTCCATTTACATTTAGGGTGATTATTGATAGGTATGTACTTATTGCCATTGCTGGCTTTAGATTCGTGGTTACCAAGGGTTCAAGGGTTGCTTCTTTACTATCTAACAATCTAACTTAACTTTCTTGTTAAGTTATTGTAAACACAGTCTGATGTTTCTTTCTTTCTCTCCCTTCTTATTCCTCCTCCTCCATTCTTTCTATAATAGGTGTTTTATTCTTTGCCTTTAGTTGGTATTTGGATGGTCTGCTTTCTTTGCTATGATTTTTTTTTCCCTCTGGTGACATCTTTTTAGCCTTAGGTGTGCTTCCATCTAGAGCAGTCCATTTAAGATATCCTGTAGTGGTGGTTTATGAGACGCAAATTCTCTTAACTTTCATTTATCTGGAAATTGTTTAATCCCTCCATCATATTTAAATGATAATCGTGCTGGATACAATATTCTTGGTTCGAGGCCCTTCTGTTTCATAACGTTAAATATATCATGCCATTCTCTTCTGGCCTGTAAGGTTTCTGTTGAGAAGTCTGATGATAGTCTGATGGGTTTTCCTTTGTAGGTGATCTTTTTTCTCTCTCTAGCTGCCTTTAATACTCTGTCTTTATCTTTGATCTGTGCCATCTTAATTATTATGTGTCTTGGTGTTGTCTTCCTTGGGTCCCTTGTGTTGGGAGATCTATGAGCTTCGGTGGACTGCGAGACTACTTCCTTCCCCAGCGAGGGAAAGTTTTCAGCAATTATTTCTTCAAGACACTTTCTATCCCTTTTTCTCTCTCTTCTTCCTCTGGTACTCCTATAATGCGAATATTGTTCCGTTTGGATTGGTCACACAGTTCTCTTAATATTCTTTCATTCCTAGAAATCCTTTTATCTCTCTGCCTCAGCTGCTCTGTACTCCTGTTCTCTGTTTTCTATTCCATTAACAGTCTCTCGCATCTCATCCATTCTGCTGTTAAGCCCGTCGATCGCTTGTCTGATTTCTGTATTGTCTTTCTTCAGTTCCCTCACTTCCTCAGCTCTTGCACATTTCTCTGTAGGTCCATCAGCATGGTTATGACTTTTATTCTAAATTCTTTTTCAGGCAGGCTGTGCATTTCCATCCCTTCAGACTCCCTCTCTGGGGTTGTCTGGTTGATTTTGGTCTGAACCATATTCCTCTGTCTTTTCATGGTTGTATAATTTGGTCACTGATAGTTGCCACGTATGTCAGCTGGGCTCTTTAAGACCGCCTCTTGGGGTGCCGAGTCCTCTCGGGTGTAGCTGCACGCTGTGCGCTTTCCTGTGTATTCTCATCTCTCTTTTAGGAATAGATGTATTTTCTGTGTTTTCGTAGATATAGTGTTGGGAGGAGATTTCTGCCACCCTGCTCACACCGCCATCTTCCTGGAAGTCCTCGGCCGCGCGGCAGCAGGTCACTTCGGCAGCTACTCAGTCTTCCAGCTTGCCCAATTTAAGTACCTTTAAATGAATCAAGTTTTTCCTCCTCACGGTGGAACCAAGGAAGGGCAGTGAGCACTGTAAATAGAGCAGTGTAAAATGAGCTTCTGCTAAGATCTTCATCCCATCTCTGGAGGGTGGTCAGCTTTTAGTCCCAGAACAGTACATGATTACTAAGGCCAACTTATTGGTAACTAATATGCTGGGCACATATACAATACTGCCTCTTACACATGAATACATGTGCATTTTGAAGTAGCTACTCAAGGCTTTGTAAACTAGTGTCTACCCACATTTTGAAATATCTTCTCTGCTAGACTTCTTGATCCTCTCCTCCAGACTGGCCGACCCAGTTCATTAGCTAGCCTAGGGGACCTGCACTGCTTACATCCTATCTGGTTCCGCACCTCTTTTATCTGTCATGGTTTTACTGAGCTGGAATAAGTCAACCTTATCTAATATTTTCTTCCTATTAGTTCTCATCAAAGTCCTCCCCACCATCTCACTCATGGTTAGGGCTCAGTTCAGTCCTTTCTTTTCAGTATTCTTCCTGTTCTGATAACTAGCTCTGTGTAACCAGTACAACTGCTTAACCTCATCCTGAAGTGATTTAGCTTTCCCCTTCCCTCTGCCTCTTACATACACACAAGCACACTACTCAGACATACGTTCATCTTAGAGATAACAGTATAACTTTCAGAAAAGAGTTAATATGTTATTTTCCAGAAAGCTAGTAATAGAAAGTAATTGACAAAAAGTAAGTGTCTTGCTATAAAAATGCTAAGCAAGGATTTATGTTAACTCTTTTGCTGTGATTAAGGTTCTTACAGATGTACTCATTCCTGCAACAATGCAAGAAATGCCTGAAAGGTAGGTTCAGTCAATAAAATATGATAGTTTCTTAGTATAGGGCTTAACCTTAAACATATGTTCAAGGAAAACATTAAGAAGAAATTCATTCATTTTGCCAAGATTACTTCCCTGTTCTTGTCCCTTTGTATTATTAGCTGGCAGAGATGTGCCTCAATGCTTATTATATTCAAACCTCAGTGGAAAACACTGATGGAACAATCCTGAAATCCCTTTAATTTGAGAGCTGCCTGAGTGAAAAATAAACCTTTGTGTAGTTGACCTTCAAGAAACTGAGAAAGTGCTTCACTGGGAACTGGCTAGAGGAAGTTAAATAAGAGTTATTGATGAGAAATAACCACAATAATGAAAATTATAAGAAAAATTATTTTGTTTTTATTATTAACTTTGGTTTTAATTGACAAATAAGTAAGTAGCATAACGGAATTACCACCTTCTTTCAAAAAGGAATAAGATATCAAATCAATTGTATTCTCCATGACATATATTACATCCCCATCTTATTTATTTTATAACTGTTAAGTTTATACCTTCTGATCCTCTTCCCAACTCCCTCCCCTCTGGCAACTGGTGACAGATGATAACTTAGACTTACTGTTGTGATCAGCTCACAATGTATTGAAGTATCAAATCACTATGTTGTACACATGAAACTAATATTGTATAGTGAGTATACTTTAATAAAAAATATTAAATTGAGATGATACTTGAACATTTTTTACAAAGCCTTTTCTGATGTGAGAACAATAGAAACTTGAAAAAAGAAGCCAAATTTTTCTTTGAAAATGAAGTCTTATGAAATAATGAAATTTATTTTAGTATTTTGGGGCACAAATACATGAAGGGTGGACATAGTTGGTGCTCAAGAAAGACATGATTATCAATAAAACAAATTTTATTTTTGATTTACCTCTTCTTCTAGATTATTTTATTTATTTATATAATGGTTGGCACTGGCCTGGTCAACAGTTTCTTTTAATTTTCAATATGCAGTCTTTAAACATCTAATCTGAGCTCTGATTTAGGTACACTTTGCCCTTCTATATCACAGCAGAATGGCTGTGCTTATTTGGTAGCAGGCATCCAGCCATGTAGCTAATGGTAATAGCTGAACTTTATTAAACACAACGTGAGCTTTGAGACTTCACATAAATTATTTCACTTAATTCCTACAACCAGCCTGAAGGGGACTATTTATATATTTAACTCTTAAGTATGCAAGTAGTTCATGTTTGTTATAGACAATGAAAAACATGCATAATACATTTTGAGAATCACTCATAATCTCACCACATTCTTAATGTCTTTAGGTTATCATTTCACAGACTTTTTGTTTGGAATATCTATAAATAGACATTTAAAAAAATGGAACCATAGTATACATACTATTGCAGTATGCTGTGAAAATCTTTCCAATTCAACAAATATAGATCAGCGGTATCTTTTTAAGTGGTTACGTAGATTTCCAGCATCTGAGAAATGCTGTGCTTATCCAATTCCTTATCACTGAACAAATGGACTTTTTAAAAATACAACTTGTCAGGATATTTCAAAGTAGCTGTTATGATCCCAAATTCACAAATGAGGAAACTGGGAGCAGAAGGTTCATTTATTTGCTTAGAGTCAGCTAATTAGTAAACAGCCCAGCCTAGGTTTTAACTGAGGTCTGTTTAACTCCAAATTTGGTGTATTCTTTTTCCTGTACCATGTTACTTCTCCCTAACATATGCACCATCCTAAATTTCAATTTAGATCTGTTTCATTGAGATATAGTTTTGTTGAGATATATTATTGACTGACTTTAAATTTTGGTATTTTTTCATAATATATGCGCAACATTTGCAATTTTCTAAATAGGCTCCAATAATGAGAATATTTTTGATCATTTATCCCACAGTTATATTTAGATTATAAAAATATGCTATTAAAAGCAAATATTAAATATCTGAAATGACATTATGATCCTTAGATGATGTCTCTCAGGTAGCCAAGATATGCAAAATTATGTACACCCTTTTATTTTCCCACAACTATTTTATAGGACATTGTTGAATCATCAGTTAACATTAATAATAAAGTATTATTTATTGGTCACTCTGCATGCCATACTTTAACCTGAGCACTTGCAGTGCTCATAATAATACTGTGACATGGATACCATTCTTATTCCATTTAACCAACAAGGTAACTGGAGCTTGAGGAGATTGAGTATTTTGAGCAGGATGATAAAAGGCAGATAGACAAGGCTGAGTCTGTTTGACTTCAAAATCATGTTCTTGCAAATTGCAATAATAGTATACCTCCATTAAACTACATTTATTTAATACATTTTGAACAATTTAGCATTTAACACATAGCTTGTTTTTTGTAGCTTATTAGCAGACATACGAAATTTTGCTAAAAATTGGGAACAGTGGGTTGTTTCATCCTTGGAAAACTTGCCAGAAGCTCTAACTGACAAGAAAATACCTATTGTGCGAAGATTTGTGTCTTCTCTGAAACGACAAACATCTTTCTTACATCTTGCTCAGGTACGTTGGTAAGCTGGGGGTATTTGAGTCACCCAATCCAAAACAGGTCGTCTGATAGCAGACTGAGAAACTTAGTTTGGAGACTGTCAACAGCAATTAAGTGTAATGTGAGATCCCAGAGTGAGTGCTAGAGAAGAAAAAGGACATTAATAGAAAAACTGATGAAATTCCAATTTTGTCTTTAGTTACCAATGTTAATTTCTGACTTTGGTAACATATAATACTTATGTAAGATGATAACATTAGAAGAAGCTGGATAGATATATAAGGAAATACTCCACTATCTTTACAACGGTTTTGTAAAGATAATTTAAAATTATTTCAGAAAAAAAAGTAAAACAAAAAACCTTCTGAATGCAAAGTAAAGTGCAAAACTCTTATTTACCACATGAATCCTATTAATACAAATAAAGGTTGTGGGGGATGAGCTCATGTGATACTTGCTGTTGTGGAATCTCAAAACACAGTACATTTTAAACTGTACAAATTTGGTTCTTTTAAATAAGGAGAAAAAAAGTAATACTTAAATTAGGATTAAATGTTTGTATATTGTTCAAATATACTGTCCTTCCTCTCAGATTGTTAGCTTTATGAAGGTTTCTACACCCCTTAATTTTTAAGACAAGCTTAGGATAATTCCAAGTAAGAAATGCAATATTGCAAAATCCTTACTTCATGACCATGTATTAAAACAGTCATTTCTCTAATTCCAAAAGTCGTTTTCGACCCTTTAACAGAGATTATCATGACTCTCCGTCATTGCTTTTAGGCTTAAAGCACCGGTTATAAGTGATGCTGTTCCCTCAAGGAGCTATTTCTGTAAAAGCTAAAACTATCTTTTAGACAGATGATCAAGGATATAGTTTAGTGTCTTTTGTACTTTCTTTATGCAGATTGCCAGACCAGCTCTCTTTGACCAGCATGTTGTGAATTCTATGATAGCTGATATTGAAAAAGTTGATTTGAATAGTATTGGATCTCAGGCCCTTCTCACCATTTCTGGCAGCACAGACACTGAATCTGATATCTATACTGAACGTAAGTCTTCTCTTTGTTTAGAGCAGCATTTCCCAACCTTGGTGCTCTTGACATCTTGGGCAGGTTTACTCTTTGATGGGGTTCGGAGGGTGCCGTCCTGTACCTTGTAGGATGTTTGCAGCACCCCTGGCTTCTGCTCACTAGATGCCAGTCTCAGCGTCCCCCTGCCGTTATGACAATCCAAAATGCCTCCAGATATCCCCACATGTCCTTGTGCACTACAGAATCATACCTGGCTTATAGAAACATTTCTAATTAAAAAAAAATTGTTCTCTGTTTAAAAGCAGTTTTACCTACTGATTGTGGAAAAACTGGGAAATACAGAAACTATTAAGAGGAAAATAAAAGCCATCCTCTTATTGCCTAGAAGGAACCAAAATAGAAATAATCCAGAAATAGTCAAAATGGTTTTGCGAGTTTTCTTTCAATTCTACCTTGCATGCACACACATTTCTATGTGCTTCATACTCTGGACATCATGTGGTGGAAGATGAATATCAAAACGATATTTCCATGTGGTACTGTTTTTCAAAGCAGAAATTCCCACCCAGCTTTGAATAAGCCGACAGAGTTTTCCAGGTTAATAGGTGTGACCAGACAACCAGGCTCAGTTTCCAAGGGATAAAAGCCTACAGTTTCTCCCAACCTTTCTCTCTGAAAGACAAAAAGTACAGCCACCGACAGGCTATCTCATAAACACTGGACTGCTCTCTGGACAGTCCAACCTCAGCCCTGCTTTTTGTTTCCTAACATAAAATTGTATTACCCTTTGGAATTCAGTAAACCTCAAACTCTTTAATAAAATGATAGTTTAAACTGCCCCTTTAACTTTTACGTGACAAAAGATTATTCATGTAAGTGGCTCAGTTCTGCAGGGTGGAATTTAATTTTCACTGAAAATTTCAAAAAGCAAGAAATCCACAAGTATAGCTTAGTTCATTCATTAGCTTTCAACTAATCTGTTGCTTTTAATGAAAGCATTGGAGTCAAAATGAATAATGAAATATGCTGACAACTTACTCTTCCCTACTGTACACCTGCTTATATAACATATAAGCCTGTATTACAATATATACCAAAATGCATACATTTATGATTACAATTTTGGAGAGTAAAAAACTGAAGATTTTTTTGTTATTGTTCTCAGGATATGAAATTAATTCCTTTAATACATTTGATACTCTATCAGTCTTTCTTTTCTATGCTATAAACTTAATGATTCTTAGCTTTAGGTTTTCTCTGGGACTCAAAGTAGAGCACAATATCCTGCTTTCTTTTCTCTTCTTCTTTTTTCCATGGCAGATGACTCTATCACAGTGTTCCAGGAACTGAAAGATCTCCTTAAGAAGAATGCCACCGTGGAGGCTTTTATTGAATGGTTGGATACTGTGGTAGAACAGAGAGTTATTAAGGTATTTTTCAATGACAGATTCAGAAAACGAATTTTTTGTTAATAGTAAATGTGAACTTATTGTCATTTCTTGAATGGTGGGGGAGGGGTGCCCAGCTGTGTGTAAATATGTTGTGAAAAGCTTTTGAAGCCTTAGAAATAAGACAGCCCAAATATCAAAATGAGGAATATGCCAGATTTGGGAGTGTTGGGCATGGATTCAATTCTGTGTATTGTTTCTTGATGTAGAACCACAAGACGCTTTACCATATCTGTCAATAAAGTTACAGCTGAGTAACATAGGTAGTGAAAGCTAAATTTAGAAGCTGGAAAGTTCTGGCCCTTTCCTAAAATATCAAGTTTTCATAAATGCTGATAGAAAATATGGTTTTAAGTATTTACATTTTTTAACAGGAACTCAGTATTTTGTGTTTTCCATGTTTCTTCAGCTCTTTTAGTTAACCTTCAAGTCATCCATCATGAAACAAGGCAATAAGAACAAATATATCCATCACTAGTTGGTGTTAGCTATTCCATATCAAGGAAACTAGTTATAGTGTAGAGACTTTTTTTCTCCTGGAAGGAAAACAGATTATCATTCAGGACTAGAGAAGTCAGAGTTAATCATTCACAGAAATATACAGCCCTTCTTTAACACTTCACCTTCTGTTCTTTTTAAAGTTCTGTCAAAGGAAAATTAAGAGATAAAATATTTTATAAATCATTTAATTTTGTTGTCCAGTTCTATTAGGGAGCAAAACCGTACAGATTACAGACCTTTAACCTTAAAAATGACAGCAAAGACAGACTAAAATTGAAATCCCTGGGAAGAACATTTTATTTGATGAAATAAATGCATGCCATGCCATCTGTCCATTTGTCAGCTTATCTACCTCTTGATCTTCTGTAGGATGCAAGTAGTAATCAGATGACAGATTTTATAGTTTCATTTTGTTCCTTTACCTTTAGATGAGCAAACAAAATGGAAGATCATTAAAGAAGAGGGCTCAAGATTTTCTGCTGAAGTGGAGCTTTTTTGGTGCTCGAGTAATGCATAATCTCACACTGAACAATGCGTCCAGTTTTGGTATCATATGTGCTTTATGAAATCCTACTTATGTGAATGACATCATTTGTTCCCCCATTCACATTTCCTATCAATTTGTAAACATGTGGCACTGTCACTTCTCAAATCTAACTATCAAGTGAGTCGAGAACAGTTGTTGCGAACCTGGGTTTGGAGTCAGGCTACATGCAGTGAGATCTGAATACCGCTTCTCTCTGGCTTGGTCTCTACTCAGCTAGTCTGCTCATTGTAGAAGATTGGGAATGTTCCTTTCGGAGGTCATGTGCACTTTGGTGAAATGCTGTCTATGGAAGCACTTTGCATGGTACCCAGTGAACGCTTAATGAATGGCTGTTATTATCATTACATTCTATCAGTGCTTGGATAAATTTTCTTTGTTAAACAAATAAACAATAATTAATACATTATTTTTCAAAGACACTACTCCTTGCAATATGGCAAATTTTTGCATCTTTTCTGGGAACCTGTGAAGCTGCTCTACAAAAATCAAAGAGCAGCTTAGAGACATACTCTTCTATGTTTCTGAATCATCTTTCCAGCTCTGTGTGACCTGTGGAACAAATTGAGTCAAATTTACTTTTTCAAAAATTGAATACCTTTTTTTCCTAAAATTTTTGGGATTCTTTGTTTGAAGTAATAATGCTCTCTCATGGACAGTTCTGCAATTAGGAGTTGCATTTTGAGAATTTCTTCACATTATAAAATAGAAATTCTTCCCATTATAAAACTAAATTGTTTTAAATTTATTCTTCAATGGAATTAGATAAAATCAGTGAACTTGTATTAAGAGATGAACAAAATGCATTGAGTATATTTTTGGAAATATGTTGCTTATATATTTAAGGTTTCTTAAAATACACAACATTGAAGCCTAACTATATTATGAAAAAAGACTTTTGTTGGAAAATCTGTTAAATAGTTCAAAGAAGTTTAAGGTTTTCGAGGATATCTTCCACATGAAAATTACTCTTTTTTTTTTCAAATCAAAGAGCATTTTGTTTCAGGCTAGAAAGACATCTTCTTACTTGATACTTTTCCAGAGCATGTCAGCTATTGTCTAATATTTAGTACAAAGTAAACAGAAATAGGGCAGAGTAGAGCTCATTCTCCTCAGGTTAAAGCTTATCACACTCCAGTGTGTGCCCTCTTAAGCATAAAGCATGTCTCACTTTCATCCGTATTTTCCTTTGATGTAATTAGTGGCCAAAGAGCTGGCAGGACCGTACACACAGTGAGCTGGGCAGGCAGTTCACAGAAAGATTAGAGACCCAAGTTAATCATGTTGGTCTTAGCAGGTCATTTAAAGTCCAACAAGTATTTGTTTATTTCAGTTGCTCCTTGTAAAGTGCTGCGAGATGGTCACAAAGATAACTTGATTTCTCTTTCTCCTTCCTTCTTTTTCTCTCCCTAATTTCATTTTGAAATACTCTGTCCCCACACTCCATTTGTAAACAAGGTTCTTTCCATTTGATCCGAATGCTTCTTGATGAATACATTCTCCTGGCCATGGAGACCCAGTTTAATAATGACAAAGAACAGGAGTTACAGAATTTATTGGACAAGTATATGAAGAATTCAGGTAAAGTGTGTATCTTGTTTTACATATTTCTTAGTTTAAATTGAAGTTCAAAAATTTGTAAGCACACATTCTGTGAGTTTAGAACAGTCTCAGAATTTTTCCACAAACATGTGACCGCTAGCACAGTATTCTAACACTGTTGAGCTTAGAATTTTTATTTTCCTCTGTTTAGGCATGAGTAGTCAAAGTACTTTATGGAAAGTCTGAAGGATACAAAAAAGATGCTCTTAACTTCTGAGAATTTATATAAAATTGAGAGGTGACTATAATACAAAAAATAACTATAATTCAAGACCACACATGTGGTATATCACCTT
The DNA here is from genome assembly GCA_032199065.1 of Smutsia gigantea. NCBI lineage: Eukaryota > Metazoa > Chordata > Mammalia > Pholidota > Manidae > Smutsia > Smutsia gigantea. The sequence continues at coordinate 10,973 of JAVSCE010001145.1, forward strand.
ATAAATTGTATAGAAATAAGTTTTATAGGACTTTAGAGAAGGAAGGGAACATATCTATTTGGGATGTGATGACTTACATTTTGAAGGCAGTCCTCCAGAGTGGATTATTTAATGCCCCTACAGAACACACCTATACCCACAAATATACAGTTAACAAAAACCGGCACCACTGCAAGACCAGTGATCTGCCAGCCTTGTTTCCCATGGAAAAAATTCTTAGGAGTTTGCAGATTTATGACATAATCCTACAACATTTTCATTTTATTTGGGCTTACCTACTGGGAATATGAGAATGATGTAGCTTCCCCACTTAAAAAAAATCTTTCCAGATGCAAGTAAAGCTGCCTTCACTGCTTCTCCGAGTTCATGCTTTCTGGCCAATCGTAATAAAGGGAACACTGTTTCCAGTGACACTGTGAAGAATGAGAGCCACGTGGAAACCACCTATCTTCCCCTGTCATCCAGTCAACCTGGAAGCTTACCCTCTGTTCTGCACCCATTTCCTGCTGGTAATACAGACAGCATGCCACTCACAGGTACACTGTGAAATAACCTAGAAAACCAATAGACTTCAGTGTATCTCATTGGAACCTATTCCTTTGTTTTCTTAAAACTGGCAAGCCCCAGGCATTCCAAGAATAAAGAAGGCTTATCTGAATTGACTTATAATAAAACTTTATAATATTTTTGTGATCTTTAGCATTTTTCATTCACATTTTTGTCAATACCATTAGTAACATAGATATCACACTTTGACACAGGTAGTTATATCAGAAGTACAAGTAATTTGTTATCTTCATTTAGTAGAAGAAAACAGTCAGATTAGGTGTACAGAAAATCCTTAAAATGCTTTGAGAGTCAAAAAGTGGGTGGTTTCTTTATTTTCAGCTTCTTAGGAGACTTTATTTCTCATCCATTAAAAAGTGGATTTGGCCATTTTAGGATAACCCTTACAATAATTTTTCTCTTTAGCCTAGGGTCCCCTTTTTGTCCATTTGAATGTTTCATGGCTTGAACTAGATAGTAGATAATACTTTTGAAGTGTGCTTATTGCCTGATGTCTTTTTTGAAATCCTTTCATATACATCACTGGACACACAGAATTTTAAACCTGGAAGGGTGTTGTAGTTCAGGGGCCTAATTCCACCAATGGAAAATTTGAGACCCAATGAGCTGGCGACATTCATAACTTGTTGCTCATCAGTGGTGTCTGCATGATGTGTTGAATTGGCTGCTTTGAAGCCATGGTCATTTTGATATTATTGCCTTGTTTTTTACCCTAAAAATCAAACCATTTAACATTCAGCTTATTTTTTAAATATGTATAAATGTGACCGGCAGACCCCATTGCCCTTCCCGAGCTTGAGCTCTATACCCATGGAAGCATGAAGCCATCACAGATTTTATCCCATAGTCACCTACTCAAAACATTGTCACTGTTGTGAAATATACATACCTTTGTGATGGTGCCCTTTAAACCTAGATTTTTGATGTTTCCCAGTTCCTTTATTTTTGGAGAGTGGAATGAACCAAGTTAGGAAAAGGGTATATTATTAATCTTTTGAATAATTTTTAAAGATGTGAGCCCATCTATTTTAATACGCCACCAGTGAATGCTCTGGTACCTTCTTTCAGGTCAAATGGAGATTTCTCAGAGTGCTGGGCATCTGATGACACCACCCATTTCTCCAGCCACGGCGAGCCGAGGAAGCGTCATAAACCAGGGACCAATGGCAGGGCGACCTCCAAATGTGGGGCCAGGACTGTCAGCCCCATCTCACTGTCCAGCATACCCAGAAGCCATTTATCCTACTCACCCCCAAGTCAACCATGACTTTTATGGGACCAATTCTAACTATCAGACTGTGTACAGGGCACAGCCTCACCCCCCAACAGGACTCTATTCCCACCGCCCCGAGCATGGCCGATGCATGGCCTGGAGTGAACAGCAGCTTTCTAGAGACTTCTTCAGTGGCAGCTGTGCTGGCTCTCCATATAATTCTCGGCCACCTTCCAGCTATGGACTGTCCCCACATGGCCAAGATTCACATAGTATGCAGTTTTTAAATACGGGAAACTTCAATTTCCTGAGCAACACAGCAGCTGCCAGCTGCCAAGGAGCAGCATTGCCTCCTAATTCACCCAATGGTATTGAAATTTTTAAAGAACTTTTCCTGATTTTTGAGATGGTAATAAGGCAAAATTAGATATTGATTTCTTCTGAGTAGCATGTCATTCCATGTAAAGTTTCTAAAGATCATAGAATCTTAGACATTTGGAGTTAATTTCTACCTCATACAAACACATCTCTAATTCTTGTGGTTCTATTAAGCTGCCCTTCTAAATGCAACACATGATGAAAGAATATTATGTCCAGTCTTATGTGTGAGACCAGCCTTCACAGCCCAAAAAAAGAATGTTCTGTCCTTTGAAAATACTTGTAGTGAATACTGTTCCTTCTGGAGAACTAACAGCAGATCTTAAAGATTAGGACTGAAACAGTGCCTTCTGTTAGGCTGATAAAACACTTGAAGTTAGAGTCAGAAAGATCTGTGGACTTCCTTAGCCACCAAAGCAGGCTCTCAACAGAGGCTCCTCTTACGCCTTTCTCTTAAGTGTAGGCCTGTCCATCTCCAAGAATAAGGAATCTGTAAATAAAATTGGTATTTGATAAGTAGTGAGAGGCTAATAACATTTTCTCTTCATAGGCAGATCTTGTTAACTTAAATAAGGGAAATATGAAAGTCTTATATCTCAGTAATTAATAATAGGATAGCTCCTATGTATTTTTTAAATTAAAAAAAGCATGTGAACCATATCCATTTATAAGCACAAATCCAACTCTATAGTAAATGTAGATATGAATGTAATATTTACATTTGTGATATCTTTAAGGCTCTCTCCTATTACCTTGTTCTTTTTTCCTCCCAAGAATATTCTTTGTAATAAGTTAACAGCACACTCCTGACATTTTCTGTTGTAGGATACTATGGAAGCAACATAAACTACCCAGAGTCTCATAGACTTGGATCGATGGTGAATCAACACGTTTCTGTCATCAGCAGTGTTCGCTCACTGCCTTCGTACAGTGACATCCATGATCCACTTAACATTTTAGATGACAGTAGTAGAAAGCAGACCAGCTCGTTTTACGCAGACACGTCACCTTCAGTTGCATGTCGAACTCCTGTAGTAGGTAAATTGTTTCAATAGTTCTTAAAAACATTTCACAACGTTGATAACCTCAGGTATGCAGTAGTACTTTGGAAGGTGACTATTGAGGTAAACTGTTGATTTATACTTTGGATCTGAAATTATTATTTTTGTACTTGTTAGTAACAGTCTCACCATTTCTCCATATATGTTACCGTGCACCCTATGGTCAGATCTGCTATTTCTTCCAAAAAAGAATAGCTGGCATCTATTTTAGATGCAAAAAATATTAATATAATCTGTTGAATGCAGTCTAAAAGACTAAAGTTTTACAAGGGTGGAAATGATGTGTTTTTCTCATTCCATTTTATTTCCCATTCGAACAAGAGGTACTCCAAGAGGTTTCTGGACCCCATAATCTCCATCAGTAGCCTAAAAGCACCCCAAGTTTTAAAAAATGGTGGCTTGTAATGGAGGTTACTATCACTTTCTCAATTGTATGTAAAATGTGATTAGACACCTCTGTAGAAAATGTTGCTATTTGTGTTGTTCTATAGCATTCAGTTTAAGTAAAAGCAAACAAAAACAGTGCGATTGCTATGAAGTCCCCTAGCACCTTCTTCCAACCATGTTGGTGTACCTAAGAAAATCCTGAAGCTTGTACTAGATGCACCACCAGCAGCCAGCAAAGGGTCTGCCACATAGTAGGAATTCAATACATTAGTGAATGTAAAAGGGGAAAAAGCGTATGTATAGTCTTAGCTTCTAGTAAGGTAACACAGGGCAAGTATATATGCCTGCAAGCATCAAGGCAGTGTTACTGTTGATGTGACATGGCTGAAAGCTTTCAGTGGAACTGACTTCACACCGGCATAAGTAAAGGGCATGGACAACCGAGTGGAGCATAAGGGAAAATGAAATAAATTCCATCTCTCCCCACTGAGTGTGCTTTTCCAATAATTCAATGGGAAGCACTTCTCTCCTTCCTGAGACCATCGCAGACATTCCCGGGGCAGAGTCTAGCAGCTCATCTCATATTATCTACAGATGGTCATTGCTTCTAGGTTACTCCAATAAAGCAGAAAATTTCACTTCAGGAAGTTTCCTCACCGTGAGACTAAAATGTACTGTGTTGCTATTGTTACTATTAGTTCTGTTTGCTTGCAGAGATAGTGGAAACTTTGATGGGGCATAGTTTGGGTGTGAGATGGATTCTAAGCTTTAGTTGTCAGAGCTGGCTTACAAGTAAGTTGCAAAGAGGTTTTCAGGGTGAAAAGTGGGAAAATAGTAAGTAGGTAAGTAGTGCAAGGGAAGTCAGCACCCACTATATGTTTCCTTAGTTATAAAGCCTGGTTTTAAGTGGCCGAGAAGACAGTAGGAAAATAAAAACAGCAATGAAAAGGCAGCAACCATAAATGCAGGAAATGTAGTGTTAGTGGACCAGTTAGTCATTTTTTTTTTTTTGAAAACCTACTTCTATGTGCCAAACTTCATTCTAGGTGTGACAAGTTTACATTGTGGTAGGGAGAGACAAGGCAATAAATATACAAACAAATGCATTTAAAAGATAATTTCAGGTACTGTGACATCAGTTAAATAAGGTAGAACGGCAGATGGTGATGGAGGTGCTCCTTCAGTTGCAGTCCTGGGGAAGGACTCCTGAGGCAGGAACATTTGAGTTGATAAGGAGGCAACGATGTGACGATTCTTCCTTGGAGTCCTAGGCAGAAGAAACGGCAAGTGCGTAGTCTCTCAAATGGAAATAAGTGTGGAAAATTCAATAGGCATAAAGAAGGCCAGTGTGTTTTGAGGGTGGTGAATGAAGGGAATGTAGCAAAATAAATCAGAAGGCAGAGACCAATTCAATAGGATGTTGTGAACCAGGGCAAGGGGCTTGGATATTGTTCTGAGAGCAGTGGGAAGTCACTGTAGCATTTGAGAAGGAGAGTAACAACGTATTGTTCACTTCAGCAAGATTATCCTGCAGTGTGAGAGGGTGGGGCAAAGGTGAGGGTCAGGAGGCCACCAGTTAGAAGCTGCTGTGTTGGTCCAGGTAAAAAAAGATGGTGGTTTTGACAACAGTTGTGGAGGTGAAGATGGAAAGAGGAGGTAGGGTGGAGATATATTTTGATAATAAAGTTGTCTGAATTTAAGTTCGAAATTGAGTTTTCTTTGTGAAGTGTATAGAAGAAAGAACAACTGGGAGACAGCCAGGAGGAAAAGATGAGGATTAATCTAAGAAATCATACACACTTGAATTTAATGCAGATATGTGTGCTAAATGCAAAAGTAAATACAGAGGCTTAAAGTGAATGCCACTTGCAGAAAATAGAAAATGCCAATCAATTTATAATTGTTTATATTTTCCCTCACAGCATCCAACTTGCAAATCCCAATTCCTTCCTCCTCATCCCAGTGTATGTATGGAACTCCCAGTCAGTATCCTGCTCAAGAAACCCTGGACTCCCATGGAGCAAGTGGTAGAGAAATGGGGTCGTCTTTACCACCCATCAACACTGTGTTCATGGGAACAGCAGCTGGAGGCACTTAAGCCAACAATGTTGGGTGGGGGTTGAAACTAAACATCTCTACTGCTCAAATATTATTCACTCAGACTGCCATCAAGGAAAGAAAATGGAATATGCAGTGGCAGGACATTGTATTTCGAGTCACTGGTACAGAAGTATGGACAGTCCCATAATGAATGGAGATACTTGCAGTAATTTCCTTGCACACAAATTGTTTAAAAAGTCATCTCATTATTAATCATAGTTTCAAACATTATCAAAATGGAACCAGTGGAGCTTTGAAGATGCAAACATTTCAACTATGAAGATTTAATATTTTACTTCCTAATTTATTGAAAATCGGTGTGCTGTTTCATCTTTGGTTTCTAAAAAAGAAAAAATCTTATTTAATGCCTTCAAAATACCTTTAATTTATTAGGATCTCAGAATCATTGTTTACTATCCCTTATTTGACAAAAAGTCAAATGTGTATGTTCTACCTCCTATGGAACTGTTTACAAGGTCAAGACTTAATTCAGTTCAGCCTAGACCAAAGTTGCTTGACTTTCAATTCCTGTGCATTAGTGTGATGATTTCTGCTACATAGCAGTATTCCAATTTTATGTAACTGAATAGAGATTATAAATGCTTTTCTTCTTTATTTAAAAAAGATAAGAAATAAAATACAGAAATATTTTTTTAGGCTTGGTTGCTGTTAGGGTTGTTACTGTTTCTGAAGAATGCTGGGGATTTGCAGGTGAAGCTCCTTTAGATGTGGAATTGGTTGGTCAAATCACCATAATTCAAGAGTATTTACATATCATATCCATACATACAAGTATAAGGAAATTGTGGCTTTTAGACTGAAGTCCTACAGATTTGGAAGCAGTCTTTAATTGAGTTCTTTGCTTTAGAAACTGAAAGTGAATGTTCGGGAATCATCTGGATGCAAAGACAAATTCAGAACGAAAGGAGTCATTACATATAAATGAATACAATTTGATACACCATCAACAGCTGTTTCTTTTTCTTTTTCATATTTCTTAGCTGAAAGGTTGTTTTAAGACTCATGGCCTGTAATGGGAAACTTGATTAACTTTACAGATTTCTCCTGTAGTCTTACAGCAGACCTTATGTTATTTCTAGTTGATTGGGTTATGCTATAAGCCCCAGGTACATTTTTAAAGGATTTGTAAGCCCTAAATACCCATTATACATCATGATGTAATTTGGTAAAGACAAGCTGTGGAACTGTTTTCATCAAGCAATAAACAATTATCTGTGGACTTGTTGAAGTGTTGCTACCATTTGCTCAGTGGTGAGCTCAATCTTCTGAACTAATTGAGCATGAAAATTTTGCAACAATAATAAATTATGCAAATAGAACACTACGTGTTCTATTCTTTGTTGCAGTAATGTTATAAGAGTACAAAAGAGAGCGAAATTAGTAAAAGCTTGGGCTGAAGTAAAAAACAAATCAGCTTTAAGAAGTGCTTGAGCATAGACCTTGAAAATTAAGAACCAAATTTCCATTATGTAGTAATTAAATATACATTCAGCATCTATATTTTCTCAGACACAATAAAATACAAGATGAAGTGGATGAAAATGACAATCCAAAGATAAAAGGACACTGCCAATACTTTTGATAAGTTTTGATGTAATGATGAAGGGGTGATGTGACAGGAAGTAGGTGCTCACTGACCATTTGTGAGTAAAAAGCAATGTGGAGAAAGTGATATTTAGGGAATGTCTAGCACCAGTTTGAGGGAGGGCCTAGATTGTATAGGAGAAGAATTAGCCTGAGACTAGGCCCTCTGTGAGGCTGTTTCTCTCATCCAGGTGTCCAGCAGATAAGCACAGAGACTGTGTGGAAGCAGAGTGAATAAGGAGGGGAGACAGAAACCAGCCCAACCATCATTTCAGAGTACATTAGAGGATTGGTAACTGATGAGATATAAGGAATTAAAAAAAGGAACATATCAATAGCAGCTCTAAAGTTTACTTTCTTTAACCCTGTTTATACAAAGCGTTTCAGTATAATTAGTAACCCTATATCGATAATCCCTTTGTAGATGAGGGAAAATTATCTGGAGCAGGGAAGCTCAGAAGACAAGTGAGCAGTGTCTCTGGGTTTTACGTGCAGTTGGCTAATAACAAGGTGCCCAGTTTTGACCTCAAGAAGACTAACTTGCTCTTTCTCTCAGGCAGTGGAACTTGAGTTTCTCTCTATTAGATGTAATAGCATGTCTCACTGCAGGCACTACTAGCTTCAGGCAGGACAGTTTTTTTGTTTGCAGGACTATTCTGCATATTGCATAAGGCTTAGTATCCCTGGCCCCAAAGCACTCCCGCCACCCAGTCTTAGGACAACCAAAACCATTCCCCACATTTTCAAATGCCCCTCAGAGGCAGTGCCACTCCTGCATAAATTAAAGGTGACAGCATCTTTAATTTTACCTAGAAGGAGCTTAAAACATTTAATACTTTTCTGCCCTTCATCTACACTCATCATTTAAGAATTGTTTCCTTCAGGAATCTAAAGCTGGATGCTCAAGGCATTTTCTGCCATTTTTCAGGTTAATTTTAATACAGTTAAAGGATCTTGCCTAGCTTTTCAGTGTTTCTGTTTTTAAAAGCAAAATTATTATTCAAGTAATTTAGAAGTATCAGTTATAAAGAAATGACCTGCTCAAGCTAATGCTTATGTGAAATACAAGACTAAGGTTAGAAATAAAAAATGCTAGGTTTATAACTCAATTTTGGGGGTACTATCTTTAAATCTTATGTTGCAGAGACTACTGTAGATAAAAGACATGAAAAATGAATTTTCCAATTAATTCATTGGATTCTTAATACAATTCAGAGACCAGGAACCTTTTATAACAACTTGAAGGAAAAAAAAGCCCAGCTATGTCATTAACATAAAATCACACATCAGAAAGGATCTGGTTTATTTTCCTCTTTCCAGGTAGTGTTGCACTAAGAAAAGTTAGAGCTCTCCTCAGTTATGTGTTTCCAAGTACTCTTTTAGGTCAGAAGGACTTGTTTTATTAGTTTTTAAGCTAAATTCCAGTTACAGTTTTGATATAATTGTTTCTGCAATTGATCTCTTTGTTCCTGCTTTGAAAGAAAAGGATCCCTGAGACTGAAGCTTACCCATGTCAAGAGCCCATTTTGGAAATGAGAAGGGGGATATTTTTCATTGCCATAATGCCTAAATGGAACAGCTACACTGGCATTTAGTGTCAGACCAGGGACGTGAATTCCCTGCAATGTGTGGGACAGATTTGCACAGTGAAGAATTGCCCCACTTCAAAAGCCAATAAAACTTCTTTGGAGAAATGGAGGTAGACTAATAGGCTATAAGGTGATTGACCCAAGACTTTGCCCAGTGGTGGCACTCTATACTAAGTGGCATCTAGTTGATCCAATCAGATAATCTCTTCAGGAACTGTGATTATGAAACTCACACACATAGCCTAGAGAAACAGGCAGAAGAGTAGAGTTAGAAGCTGAGAGAAAGAGAGAAGGTGAGTTAGAGAGAAAGCGAGTTGTCAGAAAAGTCCCTTAGGCAGCGATGGGTGGGGCCCCTCTGATAGGACACTGAGATGACAGACTCACAAACCTGGTGTAGAATGCCAGAGTTGTGGCTCTGGCATCCTGACTTGTGGGGAACAATGCCTAGTCCTCCTCTGCCTACTCGAATTTGCCCTGGGAGGAGCCCTTACGGGCCATGTCACCATTTAGCCATTCAGACTACAGCTGTTTTGAGTCTACCACCAAGTCCACAACAGCATGTTTCCTCTTCAAAAAATTTTGATAAAGAATCAATTAGAAGTTTACTGAGTATTTTTTGAACCATTGAATTTATGCTCATACAAAAGCAGTCCACAAAAATAAGACAAAGAATACTGCTGATTCTTTAAAGTCAGCCCAGGTAGCTCATTCTCCACCACCCACCCCCACCAAAGAAAATAAAAGAAAAAAAAGTCCTTAGACATAAATGAATTATGAAATACAAACACAAAGTTCCAACTTTTCAAAAAAGCAGGAGGAAAATGAGAGTGTTGGTCCAAACTCTGGAAAGTTGTATTGCAGGTACTGAGCTTTCTATATAACAAGGAGTGAAAATAATTTTCTCACAATAACAGCTTTGAGCTCTTATAAAGCCTGGAGTAGTAAACGGCTCGTACTGTATTTTGAAGGCAGATTTAAAATCCTAGGTGAGTTCCAGAAATTTAAACAAAAACCTTCCAGAAAAGTAAACAATGGCATACAAGACATTTTGTGCTTTGGGAAAGATAAGAAATGATGAATTTATATAAAAGATTATTGTATTATCTCATTCAATTATTGAATTCTAAATTAAATCGTTGAGTTTGTAAATGGCAGAGAACACAACCTGTCTGTTCCAAAAGCACACTGATTAAATGAAAGGAAAATAAATTTCAGTTACCCCTTGATTATAAGCATTAGCAAAGACTGGAAAAGATTGGTAGTTCTAAGAAGACTCCAATAAATAATCTAACTAATTTTGAGGTATTTGATTATGAAATAAAGTGCTATCTGTTCTGATTGGTAAAAAGGTTTTCGATTTGTCTTCTAGTATCAAAATCTTGTATTCAGTGCTTAATTTTTATTGATTATGGCTGCATAATACTATGATAGAAATGCTTCCTGTTATAAAAATAGTCTTATTTCCAGAATGAGCATAAAACATAGTTTTTTGTAGACTCTAATCCATTTGTAGAGATCTCTGATGTTTCCCTCAAATGTCTCTTTTAATGTCTATAATTTCAATCATATTCATTTAGGTGATTATGGGGATAAAATTGACCTTGTTACTTGTCATATCCGAAGATTCTAATAAAAGCCTTGCTGTCCATTCAATACCATGGGAAGCTTTGGGTATATATATATAAATGTAGAATTCCTGTTCCTATTAAGAAATTTATCTCATTATTTACAAATATTTCATTTAATCTCAAGACTTAAAATTGATTTATTGCTAAGTATTAATAAAATGTCTTGGTAGTGTTCTTAGGCTTGGTTGGGTTTTCTTAAGGAGTAAATGTGTTGATGGTCCCAAACGACACTCCATTCTATCCCACATTTTAGCAAAGATGTCTGCTCACACTGGTGGTAACCAGAACAGACAAGGTCCCTCCACTATGTAGCTTACAGTTTATGAGGTAGGGCAGTAGTAAGCTAAACATTTACACAATTGGTTACAATTAAGAATTAATTGGATTATGAAAGGATGTAAAGGCTGCTCATAGAAATTATAACAAGAGTTGAGCTCATGGACATGCATATGGGGCAGGGCTGGGGTGGAGACAGCAGGTCAGGGAAACTTCTTGGAAGCAGTGACATACTGAGACTAGAACTAATGGGAAGTAGGTGATGTTAGGAAAAGTAGTTGTGGGATTGCAGGACAAGTGCTCAGGATAGGAATCCAGCATTAAGGGACCAATGACTGGAAGTAAAATATGACAAGATGTGGCAGAGCACAGATAGCTTAGAAAAGTGGCCAGAATGAGTCTAGAGAGATACCCCCAAAGCTTTCAAACTTTAATGATGATCATAGTGATTTACTGATAAAGCATGGAAATTTATATGATTGTGAAGATCTTTGTAGTATTAGAAGAGATTGATAAGAAAATAAGCTCGGATTTTCATAAACTCTGAAATACAAATACTTTCATTGTGAGAACAGCATTGCTTTCCTAGAATCCACTGTTAAAAATAGGCTTTAAGCTCCTTTTACGTGTTCTCTGACAACACATAATTAAGGAAATCAGTCTAATGATTTTCTTTTCTTTTAAACAGATATAATTGACATATATATAACTGTAAGTTTTAGGTGTTGGTTTTCTTCATAAAGGTCTCATTTGGTTCTCTTATTAAAAATGATTATTTTAGCAAACAAAATGTTTTCATAAAATTCTTTACTCTTTTTCCACAAATTTAACCCACAACTTCCTCTCTTAAAAAAGGCATTTAAATATCAGGGAAAGGATAAATACATTAATGCTTTTAACTGGAATTATGCTGTATTGCCTGGATGTGATTAATTTTAACCCTAAAGTTGAAGGGAACTAAAGGTGAAAAGAAGGTCAAACCCAGACTTCTCAGTGGGATGTGGTGACCACCTCTTTTCTTAAAATAGCTGTCATAGAGTCTCCAAGTAAGAATTGGGTGAAAAACATATTTACAAAAGTGAAAAATTAACTACTCAAAATGATACCTGTTCTAAAGTAAAGAGAAACCATTGTTTTTATTAGTTAAAAACAAGGGTGGTGTTCTTACCAATCAATAGTCAGAATGAGGGTCAGAGATTTACAGCCTTCAAGTATCTTTAAACATGCCAAGGCGAATAGGAACTTCGTGGGCAGTTTGTTAATGAAGAATTGTCATTTAGCTTTGTGTACTTTAGCTTATTAATGCTTTACACATGACACCTATGGAAAATAAAACTGTTTGTATATTTTATATTACAAAATGGCAAGAGTTTTTACTTTTGAATTTTGGGGGTAATATATTTGTGCTCTTTGCCACCCTGTCTCCCCACATATATACTGCTTTTCACTCATTACTCATTGACTGGATAACTCTACAATTTATAATATTTATTTTAACTCTCTGCTGCCCAAAGAAATTTCACCTAGAAAAAGCGTCTGAAGATGGTACCTTGATGTATTTTCACAGGAAGCTGAGTATTCAGTTGCCGGGGGTTTAGAGACATGGGTTAAACTAAGAGAAACCCCTCTGAGAGTCCATTGACCCTTGAATGAAATATAACCTCTTAGCAAATCATTGGCTCTTTCACTCCCTGAGACTCACCAGGGCGTATAAGGGAAAAGTGGCCAAGAACTGACTAGTGAATTCTAGAAACCAAAAAGAATGGCTTATTTGACACATGTTTCAGTGTAGGCGGCTTGCCCTAGTGAAACTCCTGTATAGCTTCTCGTGGGCTGCCTGCATCTGAGAACATGAGAATCAACATTCAGATAGGGTGGAGCAGGGGTCAAGAAGTATCAGGATGATTGGGCTAGTCTTGAGTTCTCCTAGAGAAGACAGCACCCCAAGAACCACAGATTTGCCTCTATATGACATCATTGAAGTGGTTGTCCAAGTCTCTTTAAAAGAAAACAGGATTAATATAAAATGATACCAGAGTAGAGGCAAAATATATAGCAATTTAAAATGCTTATTACAGTCAGATAAATCTGTGTTTGAAACCACATTAGCTATGTGACCAGTTAAAGACTCCGAGACTCATTTTTTCATCTGTAAAATGGGCTAAACAATAGTATCTACCACAAAAGGATTTTGTGAGCATTAATTGAGCTAATGTTTATAAAATATTTAGCATGATGATTTCTGACACATTGCACAGGCTCTGTAGGTGATAACCTTATCACTATTATTCAAATCCTGTGGAATAAGTAGTATTATTGAAAGCAATACAAACTGTTCTTGGGTGCCTTATATATAATGTAGATAGCTTTATTGCTAGAGTTGTCTACCAAGATAACCTAAGCTGGTATAATTAAATAAGAATGTATTATGTAAAAGTAAAGGAAAAAAAATGTAGCAAATCATTAACTAGTTCCACATGGTTTCATAGAAATGGTACTCAAAGGATACAAGATAGTCTGATTGTTAGATATAAAAACATGATTACAAGCAATATAAGGAGTAATTTGTTTTATACAAATTTTAATGCATTCATACAATGATGCAAATTTTTATTCTATTAATCAGTTATTCTGAAAGGGAGCTGTCAATGTTTATTTTGGTCTGATTGTCTTTGCATAGACTTGTAATAAGCAGCCATAAAATTATGAGATTTTTCTGTGCAAATTTCTATTAGGAAGACAACATTTTTCACTGATTAATTTTATTCCCCTTTAAAAGTCAATTAAATTAGTATTTGAAAGGGTAAATGGTGAAATTTTTTAATATATATATATTTTTTATTAAGTTATTATTGATATACACTCTTATGAAGGTTTCACATGAAAAAACAATGTGGTTACTACATTTACCCATATTATCAAGTCCCCACCCATACCCCAATGCAGTCACTGTCCATCAGTGTAGTAAGATGCCACAGATTCACTGCTTGCCTTTTCTGTGCTACACTGTTTTCCCCATGATTCCCCCCACACCATGGGTACTAAACCTAATACCCCACAATCCCCTTCTCCCACCCTCCCCACCTACCCTCCCACACTCCTCCCCTTGGTAACCACTAGTTCCTTCTTGGAGTCTCTGAGTCTGCTACTGTTTTGTTCCTTCAGTTTTGCTTCATTGTTATACTCCACAAATGAGGGAAATCATTTGGCATTTGTCTTTCTCTGCCTGGCTTATTTCACTGAGCATAATATCCTCCAGCTCCATCCATGTTGTTGCAAATGGCAGGATTTGTTTCCTTCTTGTGGCTGAATAGTATTCCATTGTGTATATGTACCACCGCTTCTTTATCCATTCATCTACTGATGGACGCTTAGGTTGCTTCCATATCTTGGCTATTGTAAAAAGTACTGCAAAAAACATAGGGGTGCATATGCCTTTTTGAATCTGAGAAGTTGTATTCTTTGGGTAGATTCCAAGGAGTGGGATTCCTAGGTCAAATGGTATTTCTACTTTTAGTTTTTTGAGGAACCTCCATATTGCTTTCCACAATGGTTGAACTAGCTTACATTCCCACCAGCAGTGTAGGAGGGTTCCCCTTTCTCCACATCCTTGCCAGCATTTGTTGTTCTTAGTCTTTTGGATGGTGGCCATCCTTACTGGTGTGAGGTGATATCTCATTGTGGTTTTAATTTGCACTTCCCTGATGATTAGTGATGTGGAGCATCTTTTCATGTGTCTGTTGGCCATCTGAATTTCTTGTTTGGAGAACTGTCTCTTCATTTCCTCTGCCCATTTTTTAATTGGGTTATTTTCTTTTTGGGTGTTGAGGTGTGTAAGTTCTTTATATATTTTGGATGTTTGTAAATGGCAAAATTTATAATCAGAAATATTAATGTGTTGGACATTTTATGACTTCAAGATTAGGAACAAGGTACTTTCTGTTCTCTTTATTATTATTGTAAGGAAAATCTTTACCCTAACCAAAAGCATTCTGCCAAGCTACTAAGCTGAACATCTCCTCTAAAATGTCCTACAGACACCTGCAGCATAGCACATACAGACCAGGAGACATTGGCATCATTCTCAAATGCTGTTCTCATCATGTTTTCCATCTCATAATTATAGTGCTACGGATGCCAGAAACCTGGATGTCATCCCCAAATCTCCCTCACTGTCCCCATTCTGGTCACTCACTTTCTAACTATCTTCCTGACTCTCTTCTCGTCCTCTTCCTCCTCCTGTACAACGCCACCATGCAAACTATCATCTCTTACCGGGATTTTGGTATTAGCCCCAATTCAATCAGTTTCTCCATCACTTCCAGAGGGATTTTCGTAAACTATATCACTGCTCAAGATCTTTCTCTGGCTCCTCTTTCCTTGACCCCAGAACAAAGTCCAAACTCATCAGCATGGATCTGAGGCTTTTTCACTTTTTCTGCTTGGACCTAATATTAGTCAATATTCAAAACTTGTCTACATTTGTAAGGTTCGTAGGATTTTTAGATGTCAAAAGTAATCATCATGTAGCTACTGGAATTTCCTTTATGTTTTGTGGTCAGAATAGAAAGTATAGGATTTTGAATGATAAGTGGTCAATAGAGATGAAATGCTTATAAAAATGAATAGCTTTATTAGTGGCTCTAAAATATTTCAGGACATTAGCATTCCACACAAACAACATAGAAGGAAACCTTATTTAATGGATTTTTTTTGCTGAATTCTTAGTTTTTCTAATGTGTGACAAAGTGATACTGAAAGACTGAGGAAGTAGACCTTGCTAGACTTCAATGACATATAGGCAGGTAGAGGCTTAAAAAGCTGATGTACAGGAATTCAATAAATGCAGTAAACTCTCTTCCTCTTCCTTCTGCCTCTTCTGTGCTTACCTCATTCACAATCAACCTTCCGGAATGGATGTTGCATTCTCTAAGAACTCTTTCCTGAAACCCCAAAGTCCAGGTTAGTGTCCCTGTTACATGCTCCCTTTAAGTCCATAGTTCTCTGACATAACACTTACCATGTTATTTTTCTGTCTCCTGAACTAGAGAAGTTCTGAGATGGGTCTGCAAATTGTTAGGTGTATTAATGTGGTACCACAATAAATGCATGTTTAATTAAAATTGTACATGAGGAAAGCATTTAAATTCAGAATTAATAAGCACCTTTGGGTCCATTGCTCAAGATGCTGTGTACCAAATAATAAAATAAGGCCAGGGCCAGGCGAGATCAATCACTGTCATCTAAGAGGCACCCAGAATTATATAAAGGATGAAAATTTACCAAGGCTGGGCTTGCCCTGGCATAACCACCAATCTGAAGTATTCCTTGAGAAGAAAGTTGTGCTATCTTTTTTGTCTTAAGATTTGATTTTATTTTGAATCATAGACAGAGTTGAAACACAAGGGGATTCTAAGAGCTAAGATATAATTATTTACTTTAGTAGACTAGGCCCTCAGTAAATATTGATTCATTTGCTGATTGGTGATTGGAGAGACCTGGAAGATGTCTTTGTAAGTCATGAGATCCAGGTATACATCCTAAGTAAATGCTTGCACTTTTGCTCAAGGAGGCAGATGGTAGGATGTCCTTAACAGCATTATTTGTAATAGAAAAAAATTAGAATCAGCTTAAATGACCATCAATAGATGGATAGATAAGATTAAAAGAATTTATACAATGGAATATTATTCTTCAGGCAAAATTGAAGAATTAAATCTACCTGTATTAACAGGTATAAACTATGAAAATATTTTGAGTGAAAAAAGCAAGTTCAAAACAATAACTTAAGTCTATCTAATATTTATCTAAATTAAGAAATCATAACACAAAACTATTTATTGTTATGGATATACATAATGTGACAAAAGTATAAATATGTGATTGGAGGTGTTTGTATCATCTCCAGTATAATGATTACCTTTGGGGAGGGAGACAGGGGAATAAGACTGGGTAAAAGTTCAGTTATATTTGAAACACTTTGGTTCTTAAGAAAGATGTAAAGCAAATATGGCAAAATTTCATATATTTGTTACAGTATAGTGATGCACACATTGATGTCTATTACATTAGTCTCTGTATTTTTAAATACATTTAAATATTTCATAATTATTTCTTAAATTGCAGTAGAGAAAAATAATCCATGAGGGGAAAGCCTATTCATTTTTAAAAATTAAAACTTTACTCACAGACATTAGTTTAGTAATACAGCAATGAGTTTTATAAAATATATGTTTTTGAGAGTGAAAGGGCTATTTAAGTCTCATTAACAAATGTTCATATCTCTGAGGAGGTTAGTTAGACAGTAATAAATGGTTTTGTTAGGTCAGATGGAGAAGAATGTCTTTCATTTGTAGAAATTTAAATACTTTTACCAATTTCAAAACCAAAAGTTGCTCAGAAAACAAAATCATAGGGAAAATCCACCTATAATCCTGTCTTTTATAAATAAAATCTATAAACTTAATTTCCATACCCATGCATGCTTACATACATGTACTTCTTTTTATTAAAGTGTCATTGATATACAGTCTCATGATGGTTCCACATACACAACACAGCAGTCCAACATTCACCCATATTATCAATCCTCATCACCTCCATTACGGTTACTGTCTGTCAGCATAATAAGATGTTATAAAGTCATTAATTGTATTCTCTGTGCTGTATTACTGTCCCAGTGACCAACCTATATTGTAACTGCAAATTGTAGGGCCTCTTAATCCCCTTTTCTCTCCCTACCCAGCCTCCCCAACTCCTCCCCTTTGGTAACCACTAGTCCCTTCTCAGTGTCTATGAGTCAACTGCTTTTTTGTTCCTTCTGTTTTGCTTTGTTTTTATACTTCACAAATGAGTGAAATCATCTGGTACTTGTCTTTCTCTGCCTGACTTATTTCACTGAGCACAATACCCTCTAGATCCATCCATGTTGTTGCAAATGGCAGGATTTCTTTCCTTTTTATGGCTGAATAATATTCCATTGTGTATATGTATCACCACTTCTTTATCCATTCCTCTATTGATGAACACTTAGGTTGCTCCCATTTCTTGGCTATTGTAAATAGTGCAGCAATAAACATAAGGATGCACATGTCTTTTTGAATCAGGGATCTTGTTTTCTTCAGGTAAATTCCTAGAAGTGGAATTACTGGGTCAAATTGTATTTCTATTTTTAGTTTTATGAGGAACCTCCAATACATATAAATTTTAAGGGTATCTCTCTGTATTTACTGGTTTACACTTGGTATATCATGCACACTTTTTTTCTATGTTACTTAGTTTTCTTTGACAGAAGATTTTTAGCAGCTGTATGGAATTTCTCCATGTGGATATGCTTAAACTTACTTAACCAATGCCCTACCATTGAGTATTTATGTGGCCTCTAGATTTTACAAAAGAAAAAGATAATGATTTCCTGGTTTACTGGAAATAACATGGTCTAGAATATTTTCTAATCCAGCATTGTTTTCATTGAACCACAACATGTAAACACATATGCTTAATTTTTTTTTTAACATGAGTAACATCCCGATAATGGATTAAATTTCCCATGTACCTGATGTCCAGGAACAAAAAAACACTGTAACATCTTGGTCAGCTATTAGTAGATCTGGGAGCTAACATGCTTAAGCTATGAATATATCCCCACAATGACTTTTACCTGCCTACTTGGGAGGTGGAAAATGGATTCACACTAAAGAGTTCAAAATAAAATTCTTCAGGGAGATCAAGATGGCGGCATGAGAGGTGACACGGAGAACTCCTCCCAAAACCACAAATAGTACAAAAATATAGTTAATTAATATAACTAACCCTAAAACAGCAACAAGAAAGAAGCCTGAACCAGACTGCATAGAGACCTCACGAACAGAGCAGACCTCATGAAACAGGGTAACGTATGAAAGCCTTAATCCGGCAGAACCCAGACCCTTCCTCCACCCAAGCTCACCTGAGGGAGGAAGAGAAATGGAGCGGGGGAGTGAGTGGAAGACTGGGATGGCTGAGCGCCTAGCCCTGAAGATCTGTTTTGTGAGCAGAAGCCTCTGCTGTGTGGTGCTCTAGCCGTTGGGGAGCTCGGTTGGCATAGTGCTTGGGAGACTGACATTATGGCCCTTTGTGGAGTGGGGGATTCCACATCCAGCTGCTCTGTCAGTGGAGGGGCAGGCGGTCTGAAAGGCTTCCTAGCAGCCAGTGAGAGGGCTGCTAAAGGGACAGGGTTTGCACGGAGCTTGCTACAAGGGAGAAGGGAGAGCTGGACAAGGTTTTCTGGGGGTGCTCTGCCCAGATGATTGGGAAATTTGAGGATCTTGAGGTGCTTTATCCCCCTGGGTGCCTACTCAGCTCCGTGGCCCCCCTCGCTGTGACACACAGCCTGCTGCAACTTCCTCCCAGCCTGCTGGCACTGGTTCGAAAACTGGCAGTTACTGTGTTGGCGTCAGGCCAGTGAAAGGGAGGCCGCGCCTACAACAGCTAGAGACGCAAGGCACAGAGGTTTACACGTGTGTGCTTGGCCCACTGGCTCTGACACTGGAGACACGCACCACAGACGGGAATCAGGAAACATATTTTCGCCACCCCCCCAGGCACCAGCTCTGCTCCACTACGGCCCCCAACCTCACTCTAGGGGCTGAGCAGCTCCAGAGACTGGAGTTTCTGTGCACTAGTGGGCACCACACAGAATATGAAATGTCAAAAGAACACGGTTCAGACCAAAATCTCACAAACCCCAGAAAAGGGGCCAAATGAAACTGAACTCACCAATCTTCCTGAAAGAGAGTTCAAAATAAAAAATTATAAACATGCTTATGGAGGTACAGAAAAATATTCAAGAATTCAGGAATGAATTTAAGTTGGAGATTCAATCATTAAGAAATTCCATATCTGAAATGAAACATGCAATGAAGGGATTTAAAAGCAGATTAGACGTAGTAGAAGAGAAGATAAATGGAATAGAAATTAGAGAAGAGGAATACAAAGAAGCGGAGTCACAGACAGAAAAAAGAATCTCTAAGAATGAAAAAATATTGAGAGAACTGTGTTACCAATCCAAATGGAACAATATTCGCATTATAAGGCTACCAGAAGAAAAAGAGAGAGAAAGGGGGATAGAAATCTCATTGAGGAGGTGATTGATGAAAACTTCCCCAATCTGGGGAAGGAGATAGTCTATCAAGCCATAGAGATGCACAGATATCCCAACACAAGGGACCCAAGGAAGACAATATCAAGGCATATAATAATTAAAATGGCAAAGATCAAGGATGAAGACAGACTTTTAAAAGCAGCTAGAGAGAGAAAAAACATCACATACAAAGGAAAACCCATCAGGCTATCATCAGACTTCTCAACAGAAACCTTACAGGCCAGAAGGGAGTGGCATGATATATTTAATGCAATGAAGCAGAAGGGCCCTGAACCAAGAATACTCTACCCAGCAAGGTTATCATTTAAATTTGAAGGAGGGACTAAGCAATTTTCTGATAAGCAAAAGCTGAGAGAATTTACCTCCCACAAACCATCTCTACAGGGCATTTTAGAGGGACTCTTATAGATGGAAGTATTCCTAAGGATAAATACATGTCACACAAGGGCAAGACAAAAAGTACAGAATATGATTCATAACATACAAAGAATGGAGGAGGAAGAAAAAGGAGAAAAAAAAAACAAAGAATCTTAAGGTTGTGTTTGTAATAGCATACAAAGTGAGTTAAATTAGACTGTTAGAAAGTAAAGGAATTACCCCTGAACCTTTGGTAACCACAAATCTAAAGCCTGCAATGGCAATAAGTACATACCTATCAGTAATCACCCTAAATGTAAATGGGCTGAATGTACCAATCAAAAGACATAGAGTTACTGAATGGATAAAAAAAACAAGACCCATCTGTATGCTGCCTAAAAGAGACTCACTTCAAAAGCAATGACATACACAGACTGAAAGTAAAGGGATGGAAAAAGAAATTTCATGCAACTAATAGTTAGAAAAAAGCAGGAGTTGCAGTACTTGTATCAGACAAAATAGACTTCAAAACAAAGAAAGTCACAAGAGACGAAGAAGGACATTACATAATGATAAAGAGGTCAGTGCAACAAGAGGATTTGACTATTATAAATATCTATGCACTCAACACAGGATCACCTACATATGTAAAACAAATACTAATATTATTAAAGGGGGAAATAGAATGCAATGCATTCATTTTAGGCAACTTGAACACACCACTCACTCCAATGGACAGAGCAACCAGACACAAAATAAATAATGAGACAGAGGCACTGAACAACATATTAGAACAGATGGACCTAACAGACATCTACAGAACACTCCATCCAAAAGCAACAGTATACACATTCTTCGCAAGTGCACATGGAACATTTTCAAGAATAGATCATATACTAGGCGACAAAAAGAACCTCAGTAAATTCAAAAAGATGGTAATTGTACCAGCCAGCTTCTCAGATCACAAAGGTATGAAACTAGAAATAAATTACACAAAGAAAACGAAAAAGGTCACAAACACATGGAGACTTAATAACATGCTCCTAAAAAAACAATGGATCAATTACCAAATAAAAACAGAGATCAAGCAATAAATGGAAACAAATGATAAAAATAATTCAACAACGCAAAATCTGTGGGTTGCAGTGAAGGCTGTTCTAAGAGGTAAATATATTGCAATACAGGCCTACGTCAGGAAAGAAGAACAATCTCAAATGAACTGTCTAAACACACAATTAATGAAACTAGAAAAGGAAGGAAAATGAGCCCCAAAGTCAGTAGAAGGAGGTACATAATAAAGATTAAAACAAATAAATAAAAATTGAGAAGAATAAAGCAATAGAAAGAATCAATTAAATCAGGAGCTGGTTCTTTGAGAAAATAAACAAAATAGATACACCGCTAGCCAGACATATCAAGAAAAAAAGAGAGTCTACACACATAAAAAGAATCAGAAATGAAAAAGGAAAAATCACTACAGGCACCACAGAAATACAAAGAATTATGAGAGAATACTATGAAAAATTATACAGTAACAAACTGGATAACCTAGAAGCAAGGGACAACTTCCTAATACAACCTTCCAAGGCTGACCCAGAAAGAAACAGAATATCTGAATAGAACAATTACCAGCAAAGAAATCAAATTGGTAATCAAAAAACTACCTAAGAACAAAACACCTGTACCAGATGGTTTCACTGCTGAATTTTATCATACATTTAGTGAAGACCCAATACCCATCCTCCTTAGAGTTTTCCAAAGAGTAGAAGAGGACAGAATACTCCCAAACTCATTCTATGAGACCAACATCACTCTAATACCAAAATCAGGCAAAGACAAGACAGAAAAAGAAAATTACAGACCAATATCCCAATGAACATAGATGCAAAAATACTCAACAAAATATTAGCAAACCGAATTAAAAAATACATCAAAAAGATCATCCATCATGATCAAGAGGGTTCATCCCAGGAACACAAGGATGGTACAGCATTCAAAAATCCATCAACATCATCCATTACACCAACAAAAAGAAGGACAAAAACCACATGATCATCTCCATAGATGCTGAAAAAACATTCAAGAAAATTCAACATCCATTAACGATAAAAACTCTCAATAATATGGGTATAGAGGGCAAGTACCTCAACATAATAAAGTCCACATATGACAAACCCACAGCCAACATTATACTAACAGTGAGAAGCTGAAAGCTTTTCCTTTAAGACTGGGAACAAGACAAGGATGCCCACTCTCCCCTTTTTTGTGCAATACAGTTCTGGAGGTCCTAGCCACGGAAATCAGAAAACACAAAGAAATAAAAGGCATCCAAATTGGCAAGGAAGAAGTCAAACAGTCCCTGTTTGCAGATTACATGACATTGTACGTAAAAAACCCAAAAGAATCCACTCCAAAATTGCTAGATCTAATATCTGAATTCAGCAAAGTTGCAGGATACAAAACTAATACGCAGAAATCTGTTGCATTTCTATACACTAATGGTGAACTAGCAGAAAGAGAAATCAGGAAAACAAGTCCATTCACAATTGCATCAAAAAGAATAAAATGCCTAGGAATAAACCTAAGGAAGTGAAAGACCTATACCCTGAAAACTACAAGACACTCCTAAGAGAAATTTAAAAGGACACTAATAAATG
>JAVSCE010001146.1:0-11467 GCA_032199065.1 Smutsia gigantea
CAGCTGCGCTTCATGGACAAGCTGCTGGATGCAGTCCAGAGCCTGACCATTGGATGCTCCAGGTAAAGACTCAGGATAGGCCCTCCACAGAATGGCCAGTGGGTACCCTTCATCCTCCATCTGGATCTGGGTGATTAGGGAGCGTGCTGGGCACCTGGGCCTGCCACCAGGCACATTTCCAGCTGGGGTTTCACTCCAAGCTCTGGTGGCAGCAGCTGCATCCTGGCCCAGGATCTACAGGGTGTGAGGCAAGGCAGGATACTGCCCTGACCAGGGACACTGGCCGAGTGCAAGGCCGTTAGTACAAAGGTGCAGTGCTGGCCTTGGAGGAGATGGGCTGGGCCCACTGAGGAGGGTGGGCTCTTGAGGACCATAGGAGACACCTCCCAGCCTCTCTGCCAAGACCCCTTGGATCTCTCCCAGGGTACCAAGGGCTCCCTTAGCCAGGGGCCTTGGTAAAAGTGCCTGCATGGTCCTTAGAGGCTGTGCTCACGCTGGTGACAGTGTGGCCTTGGGGCTGCATTTGCAGCATGAAGGAGCCCTGCAGGGACACCAGGGAGAAGAATGAAATGCTGCTGGGGACAGTCTTCTCCAGTCCGCACCCGCAGACACTCCTGACCCCTGGGTGTGGCTCATGGCCCCTGGACGTGCAGGCCGTCCTCAACAAGCAGAGTGATGACTGGCAGAGGTATGTGCCCTGCGTGGTCTGCTGTGACAGGCCCTTCCATGTGTGGCCCCCAGTGGCACGGACTTGGAAGCTTCCCCTTTCTCTCCCTGCAGGGCCAGCCCCTCTGTCGGCTTGGAGGAGGCAAAGGTGGTGGAGCTGGCCAGGCAGCTAGAGGAGAGTGCTGCCAAACTGCAGGCACTCAGAGTGGAGGTGAGGGATGCCAGCTCCTGGGGCTGCAGGGCTTGGGGGTGAGGGCCTGGCTGGAGAGGCCTTGCTTTGTGTCCCGGGGCAGGGAACATCACCTCCCCTAACCTCAGGCTGCGTGTCTTTAAAATGAGTATGTTGTGAGGTTTAAGTGAGGTGACGTGTGCAGGGCCCAGTGGGTTCTAGAACGTGGTGGGCAATTAGCCCACATGAAGGGGAGAGGCTTTCTGAAGTATGGAAATGATCAGCCTCAGACGGGCTGTGTGCCAGGTCCTGAGCCTGAGGGCTTTCGTGTGCGTTCTTCAGTGTGGCCCCCCTAGCAGCCCTGTGGCCTGGCCTCCTGATTTGCCCGAGGAGGAGACAGGCCCATACTGGCAACAGTGGCAGGGCCGAGGCTGGAAGCCAGGTGGCCTTGTTGAAATCGAGTGGCTCTATGCCTCTGGTCTTCTATTTCCCTGTTTCTAAAGCATGAGGTGGCCCACAGACCCTGTCCCCTGATGGGGGGAGGGGACCTGGTACCCCAGGGATAGGCAGGGCAGCTTGAACCTCCGCCTCTGGCTTTACAGTACTCTGTGCAGCCCAAGCAAGGGGCTGCTGGGAGTGCTGCTGCCACCACCCCCCTGGAGCAGAAGCTGCGCCTGGTCGTCTCTGACTTCTACCAGCTCGTCGTGGCTTTCCTCCAAGTCTATGATAATGAGCTGCGGGAGTGCTGCCAACACCCAGGCCCCTACCTGCACCCGTGTGGCCCCATCGTCCAGGCTGTGTACCAGACTCTGACTTCGTGTAGCCAAGTAAGAATTGCCCTCTCCCCCTCCCTCCCAGCTGCCACTGCAGGCCCCAGTGAGGGACCCAAGGGTTCAGACCGGCTGGGAGAGGCTTGGCCCAGGCTGCCTGTGAGTGGGTGGCATGGCTGGGCTCTGGGCTCTGGCCCTCAGCCCAGGACCTTCAAGGGCAGGTGCTTCCCCTGGAGGGGATGAGAGCTGATGTCCCCCCACCTTCCTCTCTGCTCCAAGGGTGCCATTAAACTTCATGGGGATGTTAAGTAAGCCAAGTGCTTGAGCCCGGGGGAGCCCTTTGTCCTAGTTGGCCATATGTGACCCTTGTCTCGGCCCCTGGCTTCTGTCCCTGTATTGGTCTCGCTGTCTTCCCGATATGTGCAAGTGCATCACAGCCCATCTGTCTGCTGGACAGACAGATGCTTGCTTGTCTGTGCCTTTGACCTAGCTGACACGGGAAAAAGTGGTTTCACGGTGCTGAGCTGACTACATAAGTATTTACTCATTTTGTCATTCTGCATCTCAGACCCCCAGAGGCTGACTTAAAATGCTGGGTTTGGTTATGATTACGAGTACAGTGGCCATGTTGGAATTCTGACATTGGCTCAGGGCTTCCATGATGTTTGTCTTGGCTTTTTAACAGAAAGGTTTTTAGACTTCCAAACCTCTGACAACCTGCCCTTTGCAATTCTGCCAACAGGGCGAGTTAGGGTACAGTCCTCTCCCGTCAGAAATGTCCTTTTATCTTAGGACATGGATTTTTCCCCTTGCACCATTGGCTTTGCTTAGCTACCAGTGTGGGCTGGGGCTGTGATAGGTCGGCATCCCTGCTGGGCCAGGAGAGAGGGGATTAGGTTGGTGATTTTCCAGCTAGCTGGCAGTCCTGCCCTCATCTGGGATGTTCTTGGGGGCTGAATGCCACATGCTCGAGGGCCTCCGGAAGAGCATATACTGTGTGAACCTGGCTGGGAAGCAGGAGGTACCTTCTCTAGGTCAGACCACCAGCATTTAATGTCCACATGTCCCCTTCTCTCACTGCTGCCTTCCCCCTCCCTCCCAGCTGTTGAAAGCAGTTATGGAGGTCACTGGCCCATCGATGAGAGCTTCAGAGACGGCGAAGCAGCAGCAGGGCGAGCAGATCTGGTGGGACACTAACAGTGCCTTGATGAGTTTAGGTATGTGGTTGCCAGTGCCAGCTGTAGCTGCCTGCTCAGCAGTCGGGGACAGGGTTGTCCCAGTGTCCCTTGGCTTAGTGCCGGCTTCACGTGTGGGCTCCTCCTTGCTTGCCCAGCATTTGGGGAGCATCTGGGGACTGTCCCCTTAGTTCTTCCTTCTTTTTCTAATGCATAAGGTTCTCTTTCAATGGATTATAAAATAAAAACATTAATTGTAGAAAATCTGGGTAACCCAAAGATGGGCAGAGGTAAAATAAAGACAATCGGTAACCTGATGGCCAAGAGATGGTCAGTGTTCATGTATTTCCCTTTATTCTTTTTCCTCTCATCATTTTTTATTTCCTTGTATAAGTTAAGTGTGATCACAACATGTGCTTGCTTTTATATTATGCTCTTTCCCTAGGACCTCATTAGAAGCATGTTCCCATGTTTTCAAAGTGACCTTTTTAATTGTCAAACACTTCCATTCAGACATTTGCTATAATTGGCTTAACTTTTCCTATTGCTGAGCCTGCAGGTCATTTTCATTTTTCTTGCTATTGTGTATGATGCTGTGGCAGGATTTATAATAATGAAAAATGGAAACAATCCAAAGTTTTAACATTGGGTAATGCTTGCCTAAGTAACACTTGGGTAAATATTTGATGGGATAGTATTTGTTGTTTCAGAAGTTGGTCACGATGACATGAGGGAATACAGGTTCTAGAATGTTAAAAGGGAAAAATGCAGGTCAAAAATGGAATACACAGTATGATCTCACCTTTTTGAAGGGGAAAAATATAGAAGAGCCCCTTGCAGGAAGTGAGGCAGTATGTGAACATTGATTTTCTCCGAGTTGGGTTCAGAGCTGTTTTAGTTCCTTTACTGTTTCTCCTGCTCTGTAAGTCTTCACATATTCCCTAGTGAATGTGTTACTTAGTAATTCCCACACCCCCACTGTCAATCTTTATAAAAGGAAGCAGTGAGCCTGTTCACATGTACGGTGTGTTCCCATCTTAGATTACATCCTTAGGATGGGGTTCCTGACGTCCTGGTGCTAAGGCCAGGCTCATCATTGTTTTTAAGGCCAGGCAGTTTCCATCTTACTGTATCCTCATCAGTTGTAGATTTAATCCATTCGAAAGGGGCAAAATTGTATCTGAATTTAGTTTTAATTAACTTTTTTTTCTGAAAGTTAATTTTTTTATTATGGAAATATGCATTCAGAAAGAGTTAAAAAAATTTTTTTTGATAAGAAAAATAACCTTTAGGGAAGAGTCTCAACTCATAGGGATAGAAACATGAAATAGTTGGATGTTTTCCCTGTGCTCTGGCAAACCCCCTTTATGCCAATTCAAATGATTTTAAAGTGAGTACTTGTATAATGACCGTGACACACGCGAAGAAATGGAACATGCTTAGCACGTTAGCGACTCCCCATGTGCCTCTCCCTGCGCGTAGCTAACTGCTGTCCTGAGTCAGTGAGAATTATGTTTCCATGAGATTCATCTGCCATGTGAGTGATTTGTTCATTTTTTTTGCCATGTAACTGGCGTAGGCAGACTTTTTTCTTTTTTTGTCAAGGGGCAAATATGACATTTTTCAGGCCCTATGGGCCAGATGGTCTCTGTCTTGGGGCCTCCATATCTTCTGATGAGAAACCAGTTGTTCATCTTACGGAGACCCCCTTGTACAGTCGTTTTCTGTTTGTTGTCTCAAGATTCTCTTGGTCTTTGACTTTTGACAGCTTGGTTATGTGGATTGCTTTTGGGTTTATTCCACTTAGAGTTTTGTGAGCTTCTTGGAGGTGTAGCTTTATGTTTTTCATCAACACATGGCCGGACAGTTGACGATGAGTCCTTTGCTTCCCACTTGCTCTGAGCCTCAAAGTCAGCCAGAAGAGATCACTCAGGGCTCTCCTGGGCCTCTGCACAGCCCCGGGCATGTGCCTGGCCTTCTAGATTCCCAGGACTGTCAGAGCTTCCCAAAGCCCTTGCGGACGTCTCATCCCCCAGCCTCTCCCTGCTGAGTTCTGATCCACTGTCTCAGGCAGCAGTGACCAAAGCGTCTGCCTGTGAGTGTGCCCCCAGTGCGTCCATAAGGAGTGGCTTTAGGTCACATGGACTCTGAGCCCTTCCTCGGCATGAACTCTCCAGCCAGCCAGCCTGCTCTTGGCCTTCGGGTACACACTTGCCACATATATACTGGGCACTCAGGGGTTTCTCTTCTTTCTGACTGAACCACAACAGAGTCCTCCGTTTTAAAATTTATCATAACATTTATCCTAATCATCACTCACTGTGACTCTCACCTCGTGTATGTAATGTGCTGTTCATAAAACGCTTACAATCCCTATTTTCATTAATATAATGATCATTAGTGTTCTTCACCATGTGCCATCTTACCTGTTATCTACAATGTGCACCCCGTCCCTCAGTTTCCCTCCTCCCCCACCCTGCCCCCACCTCCCTCTCTGTGCGGTGCTTGCAGAGAAGCTCTGCTTTCCCTCGGTGGGTCTGCAGGGTCGTGAGGTAAAATGTTGTACCCAAGGGTGGGCCTGCCTTCCACTTACAGGAGACAGCGCTGGGTTGGTGGGGAGCTGGCCTGTCCAGCCCTGAAGCCCAGCTCTTGTGAACTCAGCTTCTCAGTTTTGTTTGAGATGAGTTCTTGGGCTATAGACATGCCAGGGAAGCAGTCCACACCAACTGCATGCTAAGGGCCCATGGGAATGGCTAACAGGGAGATAGCATTTCCCCTGGTCCTATCTTGTCTCCATGACCCAGGCCTTCTGACTGTGGAAGGTCTATGTGTCTGTGCTATTTCCTTCCTGCTAGAAGAAGCTAGGCCACCAATCTGGCTGCCTGTAGCCAGGCTACGTTGCTTGTGCAGCCCCATATCTGCAGACAGGGGCCCAGGTGTGTCTGCTGGGGCCTGTGCCTGTAGCCTTGGCCTTGTGTGCCTGGGGAGGGCTCTGGTGACATGGGTGAGCAGCTTGTCCCATCATCATTCACCAGTCACTATCTCAATGGGGTGGATCTGAAGCCCCATTTGCCTCCCATGCCTCCAGAGACCCCAGTGCCAAGAACACATCCATGCATTTTGAAAACAAAGTAAGCCTCTCAGTGCTGAGAGCAGGGGAGAGGAGTTGACAGCACCAACATGGAGGGATGGTAACAGGTTTCTGGAAGCTGGAAACTGGATGGCAGCAATTTGATGGATGCAGTGGGTAGAGAAAACAGCAACTAAGAGGACAGCCTGAGGAGGCAGCCTGCGTGGGAACTGCCACAGGCCCAGGGCTGGGTGGCCAGCAGCCCCAGGGAGGGGTGGTGGTGAGTGGTTCAGAAGCAGAGGGCACCAGCAGAGCAGATCTGTACAGGTTGGTGCACCTAGTGAGACCCTAGCCTGCTCTTCTGTGAAGAAAATGATTGAAATGAATGGCAAATCCAGGTTCTTGCCTTGGCTGGTGGCCTAAGTAAAGCCCACCTCTTTCTGGTTTCTGAGGGTCGCTGGCATGTGGGCTGGTCCCTGCCTGCACCACCTGTCCTGTCCCCCATAAGCTTCCTGCAGGGGAAATGGGCAGCTGCACCAGAGCTGAGCGGGGCTAGCACCCCAGCTGCCCAGGCCTCTCCCCAGCCCAGCCGGCACCGTGGAAGAGAGGAGGACCTGGAAAAGCAGAGCTAATGGGCCATCCAGCGAGAACTTTCCGACAAATCTGAATTAACACAGTCAGTATCATGTCAAAATGTACCTAGAAAAACAAGCAAATGCTCTTAGAAGACAAAAATGGTTGCCAGAGTACTGAAAAAGTTAACAGAAAGCGTAGGAAACAAAATAAAGCAGCAAATCTGTACGAACAGAAAGAAAAGAGACAGATGAACAAAGTGAGGACGAAGACAAGTGAAGAAGAGGCCCAGCGCAGCCGGAAGTTCCCAGTGAGTGACAGGGCCCTGGAGGTGTCCAGGCCTGAGGAGAGCCAGTGAAGGCCATGGGCCTGGCTGGGGGCGTTGCAGGAGGTAGAGTGCCTCTTCTGGGCTGGTGTTATACTCAATTTTCTGTTGGCATTTTTTTCTCTGCAGTCACCAAAATGGAGGAACTAACCCAGAAATACAAGATTCTCAATGACAGTCTGCACAAAGGAACGGAGTAGTCTGGGAATACGAAGCTCCACCCTGAAGATGCAGGCAGCCAGCAAGGGCAGGACCATTGACAGAAGCAGCAGTTACAGCCCCTGTGTTCTCGGGGGCACCATGTCCCAATGCCCAGCAATTTGGGAGGGGAGAGGACGAAGGGGACAGAGGTGGGGCAGGGCACTGTAAGCCGGAGGACAAGGAAACCTCAGATTGTAAAAAGTGGCCTCTAGCCTGTTTGCTTCCCTGGCTGTGCATGACTGTGTCCTGTGTGCTGTCTGGCCTGGGCTGAGGTGGCCCTGGTGCCCTAGTGCTAAGTCCTCACTTCTTCCCATGCCAAGTCCCGGGCCATGTCTGACTGTGACCTTCCTGCTGAACAGGGGCCTCGGCTGTGGCGCTCCCGTGTGCTGCCTGCCCTGGGTACTCGCCGTCTTGCCCCAGCTCCTGTTGCTTCTGTTCCTTCCCCTGCCACTGCCCAGTTAAGCTCGGTGATGCCAAGCCCTGAAAATTTCTGTCTCTCCAAGGCACCTGACTCCACGGAACCAGAGCCTGCCCCCCACCTGCTGCCTCCTCTTCCGTGACTGGCCTTAGGGTCCCCCATAAAGACTACTTCCGGCCCCTTGCCTAGCCGCTGGCACCCACTACATCTGTGATCTGGTGGGTGGTGCGTGTTTCCTCCTCCTTCCCAGGACACATAGCACTGGCCTGGAGAATTCTGCCAGTGGCCTGACTGGTTGTCCAGGAAGCTGCTCTCTGGGCTTCCCAGGGTGACCCAGTATCTTGTTGAGAGTGCACGTGTCACAGCCACCTCCCTTCCTCCGAGCACAGAAACAGGGACAACTGGTGGCCACCCCACCCCCTCAGCCCAGCGACAGGGGTCTCCCCTACACGCGGTGTGTGGTGGAGGCCCAGTGGCTGCCAGCCTCACTTGTGCCACTCTGCTCTGCTACCTGCACCTGCACCTCCACTTCCCCAAGTTCCCTGTGGGTGCTCTAGACCAGGAGGCTCCTGGGACCTGGGCACCAGGGCCCTCCCGCCCTGACTGCCAGAGCCTCTGGTGCCTGTCGCCCACCTACGGCATTCCGCAGATGGCTGCTGTGGGAGGTGGGAGGACCAGCAGGCCCATAGCCACCCCTGCCCAGCTCCACCAACAGCTTCACGAGCCAAGCAGGCCCCAGCCAGTATGTGGCTCACCTTCCTGTGCTTCCGGCAGGCGGCTGGGTCTGCGCGAGCCTGCTCCTGAGTGCTGGCTCATCTTGCTCTGGAACGAGGTCTGAAGGGCCGGGCTTCACTCCTGCTCCGATGGTCCTGGGGCTGTGGGTGCCACCGGGGCAGTCCCCTCCCCTGTTTTCTCTCATTGCTCATCCTTCTGAGGGGAAGGATTGGCTCAGCAGAAGCCCACAGGACTCGCCATGGCAGGCCTCACTCACCTCCTGTCCTTCCTTGCAGCCTCTGCTAAAGGCCCTTTAGATATGCGTCATCATGCCCATGAAGCAGATACCATCTCCCCTTTGTGGTGGAAGATGAGCCTGCAAGCTGGGTGAACTGCAGCCAGGCAGGGTGTGGGCCGCCCTGAGACTGCCCGTCCTCCCTGTCCCTGGGATGACATTGAGATCCTGTCCTGAAGACTGCGTCCTTCCCTTTCATGGCCAAGCATGGCCTGTGCAGGTGTCTTTCCTGTGCCTGATCTCAGTTCAGCCCCACGAGGGGCAGCCTGGTGTCCTGTGATGGGGAACTGCACCCGGGAGAAGGGGACTCACTGTCATCATGGGAGGAGCCCCAGCATGCTGTTGTCTGGCCGGTTGCACTTGGAGGCAGGGCTGGGCAGAAGGCTCAGTTTTGCTCCTCGTGCCTGGGATGACTTGTTCCTCAAGTCCACAGCCATACTCAGGATCCTGCGTGCAGCCTTGGAGCCTGCTTTCCAATCTACATATAGGGCGTGTGTCTCAGTCGCTGTGAGTGAGCAACAAATGGGGAGGTGAGCTGGCTGTGCAGGTCCTGCGGCCTTAGACCTCCTTGTTGCCCAACAGGTGGCTGGGGGCGGGCTATGGCCACGGATTAAAGGCTGCCTGGAGCAGCCCGCGCAGAGACAGGTGCCTAGCAGCCTAGGAAGCCAGCCCACGCCTGCCTCAGGTAAGCCCGCGACGACAGCTGCTGGGAGCCTGGAGGCAGGTGGAGGCCAGGCTGGGGCCAGCACCTGTGTGCCAGGGAGAAGGCTGCGGGAGGCCCTGCCAGGGAGGCTTGGGATCACCATGAGTGCTTTCCTGGGAGCCTGCTTGCCTGCTTCCCGGCAGCCAGCCACAGGGGTACAGAGCTAGGGTGCTCTGCCTGAGGCTCCCAGTCAAGGTGTCTAGGTGAAGGTACTGACAGGGCTGCTTACTATGTGGTGGTAGTAGGGATGCACAGGGACGGGCCGGGGAACAGAACAGCAGGTGATGTGCCCCTACAGGGCCTCATGCTGGACAGGAGTGATGCCCTGGTCATGGGGTGGTGGGAAGTGAACCCAGAGAGGCTGGAGCCTTGGCCGTGGGGACGGGTGCAGGTGGCGGGGCCCAGGTATCCCCATTTCTTTAGGTCTTGTTCTCTTGTTCTGGCAGCTTTAGGCTTCGCTGTCCCTCGGAGAACATGTCTGAGTCACCCCAGGCCAAGACCTTTGTCTTCCTGGACCTGGAAGCCACTGGGCTCCCCAGTACAAACCCTGAGATCGCCGAGCTATCCCTGTCTGCTGTCCACCGCTCCTCCCTGGAGAGCCCAGAGCGCGATGAGTCTGGTGCCCCGGTGCTGCCGCGGGTCCTGGACAAGCTCACACTGTGCATGAGCCCAGCACGCCCGTTCACTGCCAAGGCCAGTGAGATGACCGGCCTGAGCAGTGCGGGTCTGGCACGATGCCAGAAGGCCAGCTTCAACGGTGCTGTGGTGCGGACGCTGAAGGCCTTCCTGAGCCGCCAGGAGCACCCCATCTGCCTAGTGGCCCACAATGGCTTCGATTATGACTTTCCTTTGCTATGTGCAGAGCTGCAGCACCTGGGCGCCCACCTGCCCCATGATACCATCTGCCTGGACACGCTGCCTGCGCTGCGGGGCCTGGACCGTGCCCACAGCCATGGCACCCGGGCCCAGGGCTGCAAGGGTTACAGCCTGGGCAGCCTTTTCCGCCGCTACTTCCATGCGGAGCCGAGTGCGGCCCACTCGGCTGAGGGTGATGTGCACACCCTGCTCATGGTTTTCCTGCATCGTGCTTCTGAGCTGCTCGTCTGGGCTGATGAGCAGGCCCGAAGCTGGGCCCACATTGAGCCCATGTATGCACCGCCTGATGACCTGAGCATTGAGGCCTGAGTGCCAGGGGCTCTGACACCACCACCCAGGGGGATAAGGCCCGTTCCCTGCACCACAGGCAGTGTCAGCCCTGACCATTCAGCCAGGCTCCTCTTAGCCAGTCAGCCCTGGGCCCTGGCCTGACTGACCCCGCTGCTCTAGAGCTTTCTCCCAGCCCCACCTCTGGCCTGTGCTTCAATGGAGCTTGTAGCTGCAGGGACCCACCTCTACCCCGTCTCTCAATAAACATTGACAAGTGCTCACCCGCTGACGTTGCCTTGGGCAGACAGGTAGCCAGGCCAGGGGCCAGACCAGAGCCCCCAAGACCGGCCCCTTGTGGCCTTGCCTTGTGGTATGCCCAGTGGGTGGGTGGGTGGGTGGGGAAGAGGGCAGTGCTTACAGACAGGTTCAAGGGGCCGGCAGGCTGGGCTGTGCACTCTGGGCCACAGGCCCCCTTCATGCCTTCTCAGAGGCACAGGAAATCCATAAACGGCCTTAAGGGAGCTGCTACCTGGGCTTCCTCAGCTCTAGTACCTGCCCCTACAGGACCCTGAGCCAACTCCTTTCTCTCCCAGAGCCCCCATACCTGCTCTGCAAAGTTGCGATGGGAGGAAATGGTGCGACGGTCATGCAGGGCACCATGGGGCCTGACACCCTCAGAGTTGGGGAAAAAGGGACGAGCCCCAGCCCCATGCAGGCATGGTGGAAAGGACCTTAACTGTGCTGGTCAAGCAGCAGGAGGGCCCACTGGAGTGTAAGGGGTGAGGGTGCCAGGGGTGCTCCAGGCTAATCTTTAGCTCTTAGGACAGGCGCAGTGGCCGGTGCAGTGGGGGCAATACCCAGGAAGGAATCTGTCCTGGCCCCCGTGTCTCTGGCTCCACCATGGAGGGCTGAGAGGCTGCTGCTCTGTGGGGAGGGCAGCTTCTCAGCAGCCACCTTGGCTGAGCTTCAGGGAGCTGGCTAACCTGCTTCTGGGGCCCCACCTCTATCACCAAACAATGGGGCCAGACCGGATGTCTGGGAGAACAGATGAGAAGGTGGGGTGGGTAGGGCAGCCACACCTGAGATGACTGACTGGCATGAGTAAAACCTTGAGCCTTGAGCCTGCTGGGCCCCTTCAGGGAACCCTAAGTAGGTCAGAGTGACTAGAGCCACTGCAATGTGCAGGGTGGCAGAATGGTGAGGCCAGAACACAGGTAGCAGCCACCTCAGGCCATCCTCATT